>BHFT01037534.1:0-26324 GCA_004320025.1 Laticauda laticaudata
GGTTGTTAACATCAGGGTGACCTTTCTTCCAGTTTTCAGAGTTGTAGTTGTTGTGGAAGTCATTTCTTTTAAGATTTGTTTCTGTTGCTGTCATATATTAAGTATATTATCCCAAATTAACATTCAGTAATAGAATCTGAATTGACCAGTATCTGGATTGACTGGATTGACCAGTATCTAATAACTTAATTTATCTATTTGCTGGATATCTGTACTCTTTGCCAATTTACTGGATTATCTTATAGATAAAAATATTATCACCATATTATTTTAAATCCAAATTCTAAATCACATATATAATTTTGTAAGGCCTCAGTGCTCAGCCTCTGTACATAACTTCACGTAATAGAAAAAATATATAAATATTATATCCAAATCCAACTATATTTAAATATTATAAATATATGTATCATATAACCTTATTTTAAATATTCTTAAACACAAACAGTATTACATTTGCCCCCAAGTGGATTAATTAAATATTAAGAGTGATCGCACAATGAACTGTAATATTAATATATAAGATCCTATATAGTTATTAATTAAATAATACTTAATGTTCTTACTATTTTTCCTCTATATATCTAATCAAAGTATAACTATCATTATAATTAATAAATCAATTAGATCAGTTAATTCAATTATTTAAGCAGTTACAACAATCAATTTTCCTTTCCCCAGTATACATGTTTATAAACATTATAAAGAGAGATTGAAAAAGGAGAGATAGTTCACCATCGCGCCAGAGGGTGGAGGAGTAAAAAAAAAAATGAGCAAGTGTATACAGGAAAAAGGAAGTAAAGAAGGGGAAATAGGAATTTCAAAGTAAGTTTTTAGTTTTCTGTCTCTAAGTTTTAAGAGCTTACACTCCAAACGCACCGGAAGTGGGGAGGTAAGAAATGCTGAGTAGTGACTATAATTATACTGTATCTCCACACATTCGGAAGCTTCCACTTTTACTTTTCATTTTGGCATTCCTAAGTTCAATTTTCCTGATTTTCTTCAGATGGAAACCACCTCCTCAGTTGAATCAATATACTTCCTGAAGAGCAGGGAGTAGCTTGTTGGGCTCTGGAGGGCTCCTCTTCACTGCAGGGGGGTTGCCTTCCCCATACTGCAGCTCGAGTCTCCCCCACACCGGCACAAATCTCTCCGGGACTCGTGCACCCTCAAAGGATCGCACCAACCACAAAAAGAGATTAACTGAAACCACAGGCGGGCTTCTGCACCTCTGTTCGTCCTTGCATTACCACCCCCTAATGATTTTTTTATGCTATGCCTGATGAGGATGAGGAAATGTCATTTAAACTACATTAAGATTCATGGAATTCTGGTGCAAAGGCTGTATGCTCTGAAAGATTAATAAGGCCTGTAGGAAGTAGTGTAGGACAGCTGAGAGAAGATAAATATTAGATAAGAAAATGTACATATGAATTTGAGAAGATAAGAAATGGACAAAAGTGGACAAAAAGGCTGCAATTTTAAATTCTTAACTAAAATTGGGACAGGGAGAGCTCCACTGAAGGAACTCAGGGGCAAGTCGAGATTTTGGGAACTTTGCTGTAGAGCAACTAAAGCTAGAATTCTTATCCTTCATTTTCATCTGTTTAGATGGACTATGTGATTAATGCTATATATTCTAGTCCCACTGTAGGCATGAAAGCCGGCTAAGTGACTTTGAGCTAATAACTCTCTCAGCCCAAGTCACCTCACAAGGTGGTTGTGGTGGGGGAAATAAGAGAATGAAAGAATATTGGATACTTTTAAGTTGTTTATAAAAATAATAAAGGTGGAATATTAATAAATAATTTCTGCAGAGTGAGAGGCACAATCTGGTGCAGTTCATTCATTGAGATATACTTACTACTGATGACAGCAAATCTCTTTTTTTATCCATCCCTGTTCTTTCACAATAGCTTAGCTGAAGGAACAGAACCCATACACGATACTTTCCTTGGAATAGAGGTAGCAGTGCTTATTTTTTAATTTAAAAACATTTTGAGTGACAGAAGAAGGAGAATTAAAAACTGAGCATCTCTATTCTGCTGTATTTGAGTTTATTGAGAATAATAACTTAGATGTTAGAGATTGGTTCAATGTTCTCATATTATCACATAATTGCACTAAAAGGCAAGTTGGAATTAACCTATAGTGTTTCCTACATGGTAGACAACAAGGGGATGATTAAATCTGCTACTTCTTTTTAAAAATATTTTTAACATATCTTGTTCTAACTTCTTTAAAGACAGGCTGCTGATCTAAGTTCTAATAGGTGATTTTTGCCATAGAAATAAAGAGTAAAACTTCAGGTGGTGACTCTTAGATATATATTAAATATGCTGCAGAAGGCACTGACACTGAGGAGAGGGAAAATAATTTGGCTGTAACTTCCAAATGTAGAAATAATATCAAACTAAATTCTTTATCTGGGATTCTCTGAGTTTTATATTTATTTGCCCTGCAACCTAATTTGCATATTATAGTAATTAATGGTATTTTTTATCTTGGCTTATTCAGTAAACTACAATTGCCTAAATGTGAACAACATTCTACATTATAGATTTTGATTACAGACCATTATGGCTAGATTCAATATACAATATACTAAGATTCAATATACAATATACTAAGGCAATATACTAAGCTATTATGATTTTCTTTTGTTTTAGTTTCATATGATTTGTGAACCCAGCCTATAAGAATAGTTGTCTCCTTCAGTCTAACAGTCTGATTTATTTGATTTTTATTCTTTTCCCTGATCCAGGAACACATCAGTTTGTCTACATCGGAGGTCTCCAAACTTAGCAACTTTAAGACTTCAACTCCCAGAATTCCCCAGACAGCATGGCTGGTTGAGGAATTCTGGAAGATGAAGTCCACAAGTCCTAAAGTTGCCAAGTTTGGAGACCCCTGGTCTACACGCCCCGGAGCTTCTTTGGTACATTTACATTGTTGAAATAAAACTATATGGAGATGCCTTTGTCGTTGTAAACCTCAAGTCACTTTATATCCTCCTGCTACTCTTTTCAGGTGGAGCTGTCCCTTCTGCGGCATTGTTATCATCAGCTGGCCTCTCAAATCAATGTGCTACTTCTGGAGAGACTCTGGTATGTGATGCTGGAACAGTTCCTTATGAAGTATGTGTGGAGTGCTGCTGGACTGGTCATGGTGGCTGTACCGATCATCACTGCTACTGGCTATTCTGAAACAGGTGAGGATGGGAGAAAGAAGAAAACTTCTGCTCTTATGGGGGCAACATGGCCCAAAGTAATAAAATGGACATTTAAGCTCATATGTTAACAGGCAGGAGCTGGAAGAGGATCAATATGGAATCATTAGGGATGCTTTCAAGATGATGGCTGAAACGCTACTTGCTAATTCACTGGAAGGCTTAGTGAGGTCAGAATAGCCCAGGATAACTTCTCATTGGCTCATGTCTAGAGGTTTCATATAGGCCATTTCCACACTGGTGATTAATGATGTTATCCAACCATTCCTCTGTCTGTATATCATGAGGACAATAGCTAGGTGATCTAGAGATATGGATGTCTGGAGCATCATGTCAGTATCTCCTTAAAGCTAACATGCTTTTTTTTCTATGATTGTATGGTGCATGACATACTTGTTTAAAGGAATTGCTATGTGCACTTTATTTATTTTTTATTTTTATTTATTTAATTTATATTGCTGCCTATTTGCCCATGGCAACTCGAGGTGGCTTACACAATGTAAAACCATATTTAAAACAAAAAAATAAAAAATAAAAAACAATAAAAAGTAACAAAAAGGATTAAATAAATGAGTAAAGTACAATAAAGCAAAATTTAGGGGAAAAAAAACCAATTCCTACCCTCCCGCCCTGACAACAGCAGATCACACTAGCTATTTGATGGGGGAATGATATTCCAGAGAGAGGGAGCCACCAGAGAGAAAGCCCTTCTTCTGGGTCCCACCAGGTGTATCTCCCTCAGGGATGGGACCCTCAGCATTCCCTGCCTCCTCCCTCTAATGGGTCAGGTAGATGTGACTGGCAAGAGACATTCCCTCAAATAACCCAGTCCCAAGCCATGAAGGGCTTTAAAGGTGACAACCAGTACTTTGAATTTCACTGGAAGCAAATTGGCAACCAATGAAGCTCCTGCAGGAGAGGTGAAACATGTGCACACTGGGATCTGCACAAAACCATGCGGGCCGCTGCATTTTGCACCGACTGGAGTTTCCGGATGCTCTTCAAGGACTTATACATGTTCTCCAGTTCACACTTTCCCCTTCAGATCCAGATGTCTAGAATCACTAATATAGAAATAGTCACAGGAAAATGCAACCGAGCACAGAAAGATGCACTTATGGTAGTAGAAAACTGAACAGATAGGAGAGAACTGTAACAGTCAGTGGTTTTATTATGCAACACCTGAGAGCAAAAACAAGTTGTCTGAACACAGAAGTCTTGAAATACCACAATATTTTCAAGGTTGGAATAAATATTTCACAGGTACCAAATATTTGGCCTGGGAGCATATTTATCAATACTTGCTTGTTTTCACTTGTAACCTTGTTCTTGGTGCTGTTCCACAGTAACCACTTTCTCAGAACTCCAATTTGACAGATAGAGGAAAGGAAGAGGTAACTCTATAAGAAGTGGGCAGCAAGACTCCAGGTGACCACAACATGGCAGCAGAGAGTTTTCTGTATCTCTTTCCTTAATTGGGTAGCCATTGTAAAGGAGCAAGAGGAAAAACAGGCATGAGCGTTGGGATAAGGGTGTCAAGCTTTCCCCCCATCAGCTGGTTCTCCACCAGTTCCCAAATAGCTTGGTTTCCATTAAAAGCCTAAAATCATTGGTTCTTCCACTGTTGATGGTTCCCTCTAGCTGTTTGTATAAGTACAATTACCTCTTTTACAGGTAGTCCTTGAATTAGAGCCAAAATGGAGCCTGCCCAGTACGGTTGGAGCCAGGAAGGCTGAAATGAACTACCTCCCTTAAGGCACACACACCCCAATCACTGCTGTTCCTGATGCATTTGTTAAATAAACATACATTAAACACACAGGTTGTTAAGTGGAGCATGGGGAGCCTCACGGATGGGGGAGAGCCTGGGGGCAAGGCTGGTGCAGGCAAAAGTCCACCTGCCTCAGATCCCCCAAGGCCTCCCCCCACCTTCTGAGAGACCCCATTCTCAGCTTCCCACCCCTTGGGGTCCTCACAGCTGCTTGGGCCTCCTCCTCACACTTTGTCACCTATCGTTCACTTACCTTTCAAAAATCTCCAGAGCTCAGAAGATCTGGGTAAGGAAAGAATACTATAGGCCGCACCATTCCTGGACCACATGACACAATCCCACAAGCAGCCATCTTCAGCGGACATAACTTCAGGATTAGGTCATAAGTACCTTTTAGAGGGGGTCTGTCGTAACTTTGAAGTGTGGCCAGTCTTAAGTCAAGGACTACTAGTATTAACTTCGCTCGTGTAACTTTTTCACCTGCTAGTTGTCCTAAATGCATGTCAGGAAAATGATTAAACTGTAAAATCTCTCTTCACATTTCAGTGTTTACATCTCATGCCACAGATATTTGAAGGATTAAGGGAAATCTAAAGAATGAATAGGTATCTTCCTCATGAAGCTTTATTACAGAAGCATTTTAAGGCAGCATTTGGAGTAATAGTATTTGATTAATAGTTTTGTAGAGGAATGCCTTTTTTTTTTAATCTGGACCCCATCACAGGAGGGATCTCAAGCTGATATTTTCAACAGGTGCCAGACTGCAGAATAAGTGACCTCAGATTGGGGTTTCAAGGAAAGTGATTCCTAATAAGAAAATGGGATTCTAGGCAGTAGAAGTCAGTGGAGAAATTGAGATAAGTGTTCCAGCCTTTCTTCCCTGTCACAATTTTGTTCCGCCAGATTCAGAGGTGGTGAAACAAGCTGCACTGGAAATGGAAGAGCAAGAACTGGTAAGCTTGAGGACTGAGGCTTTTACCACAGCACGGAGTCTGTTGTCTGCAGCGGCTGATGCCACTGAGAGGGTCATCTCTTCCTACAAAGAGGTACAGATGCTCAGTTGCCTGGGGAAGAATTGGGTCAGTCTGATCCTCCGATGAAGGATGTAAATAAGGATGTAAAGCCTCTATGTCTTTATAATCTCCTGAGATACAATTCTAAAAGGTGTATACTCCCTAAAGCATGACCTGCATTCAGGCAGGACTTCAGTCTTACAAGTTCTGAGAGCAGAAAGGCACTGTCGTGCGGTGCTCCATTCAAAATCCAAGAAAGAACGACTTAGACTCTTTAGGTTAGAGAAAAGTTATCTTTTACTGAAAATGAAGTGGTAGCAACCAAAGAATTCTGAATCTGAGAAATTAGGCGCGCAAATCACATATACAAAGTGATGGAAGTATTCCCACACCCAATAGTTCAGATGGAAACTTCCAATTAGAAATTGTGAATATGATCATGTGGGCATCTTCAGGTGATGATGAGGCCTCTGTCCGTTGACTTGGCATACTTTAATAATGGGTTGCAGTTGCGCAGAGAAATAGAAAGCTAAGCGAGAAATAGAAGCCTAACTCTGATGTATGCGCCCCCTTCATTTACACAACAGAAAAATGTAACACCTCCAGCACACTTCCCAGACTCATTCCCTCCTCCCCCCCTCCCCCCCCGTTTCTTATGACAGCCGAAAGATGCAAAGCAATAGTGGAAGATCTTGAAGGCTGACAGGCACCATATCTTCCACTGAAAGGCCTTTGACCTTACACCGCTAATATTTCATAAGATCGGTTTTCATCTGTTACTTAGACAAACACACTGAATCCTGCCATCCTTTATGCTTCTCTCTTCAGAATAAGTCCCATTTTACTAGGATAGTAAATATAGTATTTGTTTCTGAGTATACATTCACAGGATCTGGGTAGATCTTTCGGACCTTCTCTATGGCTATCAGATCAGGTTGCAAAAATCTCGATGGTCATTAGGTAACAATAAAAAGATACAGAAGCCTATCTTTGCTACCATCTAGTAGTTATCTGGATTTTCACCCCAGATCTAACAATCAGGCCAACATTGGCCATGTTCGTACATTATGCTAGCACCAAAGCCTATACACATCATTGTGGCTTAATATCAAGCCATCTCTCAGGCTTATCAACAAGGGTGGGACTCAAATTTTTAAACAACCAGCTCTGTGGGCATGGCTTGGTGAGTGTGGTCATGTGACGGTGGGCGTTGGTGTGCAATCATGTGACATGGTGGGTCAAAAGAGGGAAACTCATTTTAACAATGCTCTTAGAGCAGGGGGTTGGACTAGGTGACCTCCAAGGTCCTTTCCAGCCCTAGATTGCTGTGCTGTTTCAAAGCATCCTCTGAAGCTACATCTAGCACCAGGTGGTCCGTCCTTCCTTCCTCTCTTTTTTCTCTCCCTCCTTCCCTCCCTCCCTCCCTCCTTCCTTCTATTCATCCATCCATCCATATCTCATTCACTTTCACTTTCCTCTTTCTCCCTTCCCTCCTTTTCTTTCTTTCTCTCTTTCCTCCCTTTCTTTCTCCCATCCTTCCCTCTTTCTTTCTTTCTTTCTTTCTTTCTCTTTCTTCCTTTTAAGAGAAGGAAGAAAAGAAAGAAAGAAAGAAAGAACGAAAGAAAGAAAGAGAGCCAGCATGTATCTCTATGCTATTCATGGTATATTTTCAGCTGGAACCTCTTTCTACTTAAACTTTAATACAACACCCAGATATTTCAAGCCATTAAACATCTTGGTTTAATCTTGAAACTTTTTGCATACTTGTACTTAAAAGTTTTAATACATATGGCTTCAATTCCAAAGGTACTTTTTATGAAGACCAAGTCATGAAATGGAGATTGGAAACAAAGCAAAGGTTAACTTTCTCATTCTTTCTAATTCCTTCCTTCTTATGTGGAAGTGAGCCTTTCTACTTGCCATTTTATTAACCAAGAATTTAACATTATCTTCAAATTAAAGAGTTGCCTTCCAACAACAAAAAACACAAGTTTGCAAACTGCCTGAATAGTAACACCGCACATTATTTTGTATGTTAAATTTCGAACCACAAAGTGGAAGAGGGAAAATATGTGTGAGAAATATCTACTGTGTTTCAAATTTAAAAGGCCATTGGCTATTTAAAGGCTATTAAAGGTTGTGACAGCAATAGAAGTAATGAAGCAGCAGCTAGGCAAACTGCTGAATAGTCTGAATTATGCTTTGGAAATTGTGTAATGCATGCTCTGAAATTGAGCAAATGAATGAGACCTAAAGGTAAGCTGTTCTCTACAAAACCCATTCTGAACTTACCACACTAAGTCTGACATGAAAAAGCAGAGCAACTTGCTTGTTTTGAAGAGGAGGATATGGAATAAAGAAAGAAGATTGGCTCCAGCAGTTTTAGGAGACAGCATAGTTTTGTTTACCTAAAACATTCCCAAGGCAGTAATCAATACTATATTAGCTGCTCCAAGTGTTCTTTTAGCTAAACATTGAATCCAAGCATACTGGATGGCTAGATGCTTCCAGGAGGCTGTAGGGAGGCCTCCTAGGCCCAAAATGGGACACACGGGAGTGCAGTGTGGCAACCCCCGTGGCCCATTTTGAGCCTAGGAAGCCTCCTGGGAGCGAAAATGGGGCACGGGGGGGGCACACACACCTTGTGCCCCATTTTCGCTTCTAGGAGGCCTCCCTGCACTTACCTGGGAGCCAGACGGGTGTCATGGGGACTCCTGGGCTGCGCGGGGTGGGGTGAGCAGGGCCAGCTGGTCGTTGGAATTATCAGTTCAGTGGACTGGATGTAAAATTAGCATCCGGTTCATTTAAACCGGCCTGAACCGGCTAAATTCCACCCCTGCTTATCAATCCTAAGAGCAGCGGTGGGGCAGTGGTTAGAATGCAATACTGCAGGTTACTTCTGCTGACTACTGGCTGCCTGCAATTTGGCAGTTCAATCTCCCCAGGCTCAAGGTTGACTCAGCTTTCCATCCTCCCGAGATGGGTAAAATGAGGACCCAGATTGTTGGGGGAAATATGCTGACTCTGTAAACTGCTTAGAGAGGGCTGTAAAGCATTGTGAAGCAGTATATATGTCTTTATTGCTATTGCTATTGATGTAATCCCTATTTTACCTCCTTTCAAAATAACTATGATGCAGTATTTGTTTTGTAAAAGAAATTTAATTTCACAAAGAACAAGTTCGGTATAGTGGTGAAGGTGCTACCTAGAAACCAGGAAAGTCTATATTCTGGGCCTCCCTTACTCATGAAAGCTAGTTGGATAACTTTGGGCCAGGCACACTTTCTGAGCCCAACCCACTTTACAGAATCATTGTGGAGAAAATAGGAGGCAGGAATGTTAAATATGCCTGATCAAAATATATCCTTTGCAGCTTGGTCCTCATTCATTCTATCTATATTAAAAATATATTTCAAAACACTTCTTTCATATGGGTCACTCATTTAGCCCATATTCATTCAATACCCATTAGTCTTGGCCTTACTTGTTTTACAATATATACTCCTAAAGGACCCCATTCCTGCTGTATTTGATTGGTGATTGATTGCATTTGTATCCCTCTCCTCCTGAAACTTAAATAGTTTACATGAGGATCTTTCCTAATTTCACCTCATAAAAACTGCTGAAGACTTAGAGAGAGACTAACCGAAACTAAGCAGTGAACCATAACCGATACGTTGCATTTCTGTTGTATACCTCCCAGGACCCTAGAAAAATCTGACATCAAAATTACCTTTGTATTGGTGTGGCTTACAAATGTAACAAGAAAAATAAAAAGTTGAGATGTTTAGGGAAGAGGAAGTTGTTCAGTTTAATTGCTGATGGGCAGAGGTACATTGAATATTTTAAATACAGGAACAAAATATAAATAAAAGGTAGTTGCATTCATTGAATAATTTACTATTCCCTAATAGTAAATATGAAGCACTACTTAACTCTGTGGGTTCAGGGAGATACTGGTTATGCCCACTTGTCTTCTGATTGCTGCAGTTATAATTGTCAGTTTGATTATATCTTCTAGATCCCTTTTGCAAATATGATCCGTATGATTTCATATATGTCTCCAGCACAGTAAGAGCTGGATAAAAGCTTTGAAACATTATTCTGGCCTGTTGTGAACAGACCCAGATTTGAGAAAACAGCCACCAGTGAATGCCCACTACCTCAACCTCTGGCAAAAGGTCTAATAATTTGATATGTGGGTTCCCATTCCAGATGTAAATGAATTGCAGTTGTGCCTTTCTTCTCTAGGCAACTGAACTAGCAGGCTACACTGCTCGTGTGTATGAAATGTTCCGGGTATTTGAGGATGTGAAATGCTGCAACTTCCGACGCCCCAGAGAACTTGATGAAGGCCATGCTCGGGCTGGGACAGTTATGAAACATGGTATGCATGTCGAGGGCTCACTCCAGATCCAAGGTAAAGCTCTTCAGCAGATGTCTGGCCTGAACCACACATATTCCCACCTGCCTGTCCCTGCAGCTGATTTTGCAATGGCATCCTGCTAAAGATTTCATGTCAGAAACTGACAAGGATCAAATTAAGACTGTAGCCTTGGATGCTCAAGTTTAATTGAGTATTTTGTTTATTGATGAAAGAAAGCATATGGTTGCCACTCCTGTTTTGTGGCTGTAGCTGCAAACATACAGAAAATAGATGTCTTCTAAGTAAACAGGCACAAGCTCAGTCTATGCTGTGGATTTGCTGAAAACATTTATACCCTGCTGTTTAGCCTGAGTGACTCCTAGAAAAGCTTACACAAGAATAGAAACAGTCAATCCCTGCCCTCAGGCTTTCAGTCTAAAAATATATGACACAGAAGGAAAATAAATAGGACACACTCACTCTAAATAACTCACCATTCCTGTAGTGGCCAGTTGTGATGGGTTTGGGGTGCTCCAGAAGACCTAGCCCTGGATGATACCTTAAGCTCCAGAGGATGTGGTCTTGTTGCTCTCTTCCCAGTAGATCTTACAAGGGATCTGTTCCTCAGCAACAGGAGAAATGCAGGCCAGTCTCACACATCCCAGTGAGATGAAAATGTGGCTTATTGGATGTTGGTTTGGTATATTGCATAATCCTGCCACTGTGGTTTCAAAACCATAGTTAGGATTACTGTAATCTAATCAGACAGAGATTATTCAGCAAACCAGTTAAATAAATTGTATCTTAGCAAAACGTATTTATGCTAAGATTTATGGCCTCATGGTTTTCTGTACCCACACTAAATTCTAAATTGTCTTAAAAGAATCAAGGAAAGTTTCCCCTGGTTTTTTTTATGGCCTCACATTTCCTGAATGTTTAGGCTGACTGCAGGCCATGTAAAGTTTCAACAGTCTATTTTTTACTTCCAAGTGCAGTTGGTGGAATCCAGATATACTTATATAATTTTAAGCATAATATCTGCGAAAGGATCAAATGGTTTTTCTTAATTTGGCTCTCTCCAGATATGTGGGATTCTTTTTTTTCCATACAGCCCTGACCATATTGTATGGAAGCAATGGATGTTGCAGTCTAACTTGTCTAGAATAGGGATCCCTCAACCCCTGGTCCGTGGATCGGCACCGGTGCCCAGCATGCCAGAAACTGGTCCGTGCAAACAAGCCCCATCCACGGGATGTAGGCATCACACGAAACCACACCTAATCCTTTGGTCTGAGGAAAAACCTCTCTCCATGGAGCCAGTCCCTGGTGCCCAAAAGGTTGGGAGCCACAAGTCTAGAAGAAACCAACTTAGGGAAGAGTGCAATAGATTCTTCCCAGTTTTACCTGCCCTTCACTGATATCAGCTGAGGTTGGAGAACTTGGGATGATCATATCATAGCTCCAAATGTTCTCCTGGGACCTAAAAATTAGTTCTTGAACATCTGCCAAATACTTTAATCTGCCAAAAACAATCCCTGCACTTAAAAAAAAGTATACATTTGGTTTTGATCATTATTCCTTTTGTTTTTAAAAGGACACATATAGAAATTAATTTCTAATGTTTTATTTATTTGATATTTTGTTTTAGATCAACAAAAACTTTACATCAATCAGCAAGATGGTTTTCATAATTTAAAAAAAAAGCTTATGAAGGAAAAGCTTGAATGTTTTGCCTTTACATTCTGATGGTTGTAAAGTATGTCCAGTTATGTGGTCATACATAAACTGAGATAATAAACCTCAGGAATGGGTTTGCTAGGCTTTGCTACCAATTAGTCAGAATTGTCTTGGTTTGATCAGCCCATATTATTTGAGTTTTTTGTTGTGCCTTTCTCTACAGTGTATGCCAAACAAAAAAGAAATGAGAAGTGTACTCTCCAGATTAAGTTTAATTCCACACCTATTTGTAAATTATGCAAGATCAGCATATTGAAGGATTTACATTTCATAATGTACTTTGTGAAACTTCCTCCTATATCATTGATACTAGTTTTGCTTGCATAAACTTTAGTAATGTCCTGCCTAAGATTTTTTCCATTTTTAATGTCCTGCCTAAGATTTTTTCCATTACATCTTTACAGCCTTTTTCCCCTCCTCTATATGTCTTGAGAGATCATTGTTATAATATTCAGTATAGTTGTAGAAGTAAGGTGATGTAATGCCTGTAGGCTTTTCATGCTCCTTGTTAAATGTTTTACGGATCCATCTTTTTCACTTATTTGGTGGGATGGGTACCTTACTACATTATTGGATACCTGTTTGATAGGCTCAATTCAGAGATGGTAAACTATATTTTATGGGAAATGTGCCAGGTATTAAGGCCTATTATACACTCAATTTTTTAAAAAAATAAATAGGAAACAGTATGTAGCAAAGCATCAGATTTGATTGCCTTTTGTATTTATAAGAATATTTCTGAATTCTACATTAATTTTACAAAGCATTTTTAAAAAAATATAAATTGCCAGATGGCCACAGGGGAAGATAGCCAAAAATTACCAGAGGTGTGAAGAACATCCTGCAAAGAGAGATTAGAAATAGTTTGGAGAATAACTTTACTAGATCACCATCTGATGACTGGCTATTCTCTCTATGGCAGTGGTCTCCAACCTTGGCAACTTTAAACCTGGAGGACTCCAACTCCCAGAATTCTGGAAGTTGAAGTTCTCCAGGCTTAAAGATGCCAAGGTTGGAGACCCTTGCTCTATGGTACCCCTTAATAAACTGTAAAATCTCAATTTATTTTATCAGTGGTTAGATAAAAAGACATGGTAAAGAAATAGATTAGTAAGCCTCACAATAAAAGTTAAAAGATTGATATAGAATACAATATAAAATATATAACCATTGGATGAATATATAAGATTAAACCATAATGAAATTTAGAATATCTCGTATAAAATGATGGAAAAATAGTTTAGTCAAATGAATGTTTAATAATTGATATTACATAAGCACAAGCTAGATTGATAAGGTGAGAATTTATATAACTTGTGAGTAATGGTAAAAAAAAAGATAGCACAAAAGATTGTAACCAATTGACACAGTGTATGTATATAATTGAAAGAGGATTTTATTTTTTTATGTTTTGTTTGTATGTTTGTTGTAAAAAATAAAAACTTTTTTTTAAAAATAAAAAAATAAACTGTAAAGCCTCAACAGCAGCCATGCATATGTGCACACCATGCTGTAAAATCTCAGTGTCTGTTGTCTCAGGTTCCACCTATATCTAATGAGTCACAGAGCAAAAGAAATCACTGACAAAGGGTTACATTTGTTTCTTTCTATGGAGAAGGTCAGCATCTCTTGCCATGAAATGCTTCTTTCATGGTGAATATAAGACTCTGTCTTTTCTTCTGCTTACAGGACATGTGATTGATGTGGATCATGGGATTGTCTGTGAAAACATCCCCATTATCACGCCCACCGGGGATGTGGTAGTCACCAGCCTCAATATCCGAGTAAGTGGTCAAGGCATTCGTATAGGGCAAACTGAATTTGTAGATCCTGATGAACTACAACACCAAGCAACTTTCCATGACTAATGGAAAGAGAAGCTGGAAATTGTAGTTTGACCACTTCTGAAATCCACGGGAAGGTGGACCGAGGGAGTAATAGGAAGACGGGGACTGGGATAGGAGCACTGAAGCACTGATGAAAGTTGAGATGTTACATTTCCGAATCTAACTGCATCAACATGGGAAGCAATTTAAGATTGCTGTCATTGAGTAAGGCTGCCAACTTTTGAACTGGCCCTGTGAAGATATTATTTTAATAGGCTCCAGCTACTCAGGAATGAGTAGGTGCAGTGCTGAAAAGCTTCCCCTCGGAAGACTGTAAGTCAGCTTGAGATCAAAGGCACAGGAACAGATCAAAACCCTTTATTTTCAGGTTTAGTTGACATGGTAGTCCTGTTGGCAAACATGTTAACTCTGCTATGTTTTTCTGGCCATTGTCTCTCTGTATATTCCTGGACAAAGTCCTGTCATGGAAAGGAGATAAGAGTGTCAGGAGGCAACTGCAGGCATTCTGTTGGCTAGAATTCAGAGAACAGGAGATCAAACAGCAGCAGCAAAGGAGTACAGAAGGGGAAGGGCTAGGGATTCTCACCTGTTTCAAGGTCTGGTAGGATGAATTATGTGTTGAGAGGTCATGTGTGTTTTGATGGAACTGATAGATAACCTCTGGTCTTTATAATTTTGCAAGAAGGCTAGGAATGCAACAGGAGCTTGAGACCAGATTAAGAAGAGAGGTATTGAGCTGATGGGGCTCATAGATTGCTTTTAGAGCACCAAATGGATGAAGTAAGTTGCCTGGACAAATACAATTTCTATTGTAAACGTTGTGCGATATTGGGGTGAGGGGAGTGTGGAACCTGAGAAACAATTAAAGCTGCCAAGAATTGGGGGAAAAAATGGGGATAGACTATTTATTCCTGTTGTTGTTGTTAGTCACACAGGCTAGATTTGGCATTTTTATTGAGTTTCCCAAGGGCCTGGGATAGGCAGATGTTGTTTGATGGTGTTAGAGGTATCATTGCATCATTCCAAGTAAAGCTGCCTTTTGCAATTATCCAGTGATGGTTTTATCAATGCTAGTGATATTCAAGTGTTGCTCCAGGTGTTTTGGGATATTATTGTTGTTATATTTTTATTCTTCCTTTTTTCATATTTTGCTCTGTGCTTCCCCCTTGCAGGTAGATGAAGGTATGCACCTCCTGATCACTGGCCCAAATGGCTGTGGGAAGAGTTCCCTTTTCCGGATCTTGGGAGGGCTTTGGCCAACTTACAATGGCACCCTCTACAAACCACCTCCTCATCGAATGTTTTATATTCCACAGAGGTACAGTGGCTAGTATGACAGGGGAGGGTGGGGAACTGGAGACCAAAAAATAGAGAGGTTGGCCCTCTTGAAATGATTTGGGTTGAGTGAAGAATGGTATACGTATGAACGTGAAAACTCTAGATTCCAGAGATTTGAACTTTAGTTGCCTCAAGGTTCTGATCTCTTTTTCATATTGGAGATAGAGAACTGGTGTGCTGAAGAATGCTCTAGTTTAAATCTCTGCCCTGTCATGAGATTTCTAGATAACTTCATGGAAACTACTCTTGCAGCATCCTGCAGCTTTCCAGTTTGATTAAGTAGCAGATTTCATCATCCCCGGATGGCTATTGTGCATGTTGGCTGGCAGTGATGAGAACCCAGCTGAAGGCCACCAAGCTGAGGAAGATTATCCTCAGTTTCTGCCATCTTCTCCATGGCTCACTTGCTCGTCTGACACAGTGACACAGCCTCCTTTAAAGAGCTGTCAACACTCTAACTGTGGGGTGTTTCTGCCGCTCTTCAAATGCCAATTGTTTTCTTTACTTGGCATTTCACTGTAGACCATACATGTCTGTGGGCACCCTGAGAGACCAGGTGATTTACCCAGATACGGCCAAGGACATGGGACGGAAAGGACATACCGATTCTGACCTGGAACAGATCCTGGATGTCGTCAACCTCAATTATATTGTTCAGCGTGAAGGAGGTACGCAGCTCCCTGGCATGGATGGAGAAGGTGGCAATCAAACACCTTGAGTTCTTTTACTGAGGAGAACTGTATCCTGTGCCTCATCTTGCCTTTGGTTAATATGATGCAGCAGACAGGAAATTGGGTAGATGGAGAAAGTAGACATACAGAAAAAGTAGAGCCTCTTTAATTATTTTTCAATCAGGTTGGGAAGCTGTCAATGATTGGAAGGATGTACTTTCTGGTGGCGAGAAGCAGCGAATGGGGATGGCCCGAATGTTCTATCACAGGTTAGTGCCTCAAACTACATTTCCATTTGTACTTTATACCAGGGGATGCCAGAAACCACCCCGTGTAAACAAGCGAAGCCCCAAACACGGGATGCAGGCAGCACTTGAAACCATGCCCCTCTGGTCTGCAGAAAAATCTGTCCCCACGGAACCAGTCCCTGATGCCCAAAAATGTTGAGGATGCTGCTTCATACCACTCCTTGGCGATGCTGGATGAAGTCACACAAAGAGCTTCCAAAAAAATGTCGGTTGGGGAGAAGTGGTCAAGATTTAAGATCGGTTGATTTGATCAACCACCACTGTAATCACAGAAGATTGCCAGTACTTAACAATATAGACATAAAAACAAAATAAAACTCTAAACAGCAGCAACCACAATAATAATGATAATAGCTTAATCCAAGCCAGGAGTGGCCACTTCCCTTATTTCCTGAATTGACTTTGAAATAATTTCAACTTACATAGTATTTGGAAAGCAGTTGAGCCTGCCAAAGAACAAGATTGTTTCAGAGGGCAAGTGCCCTTTGGGTCTCTGCTTCCTTCCTTTCTCATGAGGTGGTTACTGGCTTATTACTGTAATTCCAGTAGAAAGACATTATATTGTCTCTTATATTGCAAGAGACAGGAATAAAGAAAGGGGGCAGCACACCACGGGGAATGACGGATGGGGTCCTGGACTAGTGAAACAGGCACTTGGGATCACTGACTTGGGCCCTCCCTTCCTTGTCCCAGGCCAAAGTACGCGCTCCTCGATGAATGCACCAGTGCCGTCAGTATTGATGTAGAAGGCAAGATCTTCCAAGCAGCAAAGGATGCAGGAATAGCATTGCTGTCCATTACACACCGACCTTCATTGTGGTATGTCTTGTTCTTCACCCGGGATATTATGATGCTTTATATCAGGGGTGTCAAACTTGATTTCATTGAGGGCTTCATCAGCATTGTGTTTGATCTTGGGAGGGGTGTGGCTGGGAGGCGTGGCCTGATTGACATCACTCATGTCAGGGCGCCTGTGGTTACCCTAGCACTTTGTCAGTGAAAACCACGGGGAATGACAGATGGGGTGAAAACGTGTTCCCAATCTCCACTTTCAACTGGGACAGCCTCCTACAACCCCCTGCCAGCAAAAATGGAGTGGTCCTCCCAAGCTCCATTTTCACTGGCAGAGAGTTGTAGGAGGCCATTCCAGCCGAAAACAGAGATTGGGAGCCTGTTTTCACTGGCAGAGGCACCATAGGCCAGTCCTTTTCTGTTTCCAGGGAGGCCCTGTGGGCCAGATCTAAGCACTCCATGGGCCTGAGTTTGACACCCTTGCTTTATACCTTTACTCCCTTGCTTAAAAATCTGTGTTTTTTGTTTTTTATTTGAATAGATATATCACACTTGTAGCACATATTCCCAGGGGTTCCTGATTAGTTCCTCCAAAACAACAAGGCCTCTTGTGATATTAATCTCTAAGGTATCACAAGATTCTGTTGTTTTGCATTTACTGTAGCATTGGCTTTCCATGAATTACATTCCATTTCATTGGGATAATAAAAAAGGAATGACAAAAGCAGCCGAAATACAATGAAAATTTGGGGAAGGAAACATCATTAGGAGATCAAGTGAAATGTAGGCGGTACAGACGCTGACAGTTACAGTGCCTATAAATAGTGGCTATTCATGAAACCATTTTGGTTTTGACAGCAGTCATTCCTACTGCCAAGTTAACTGAAACTTACTGATTGGATTCAGAAAACTTGCAAAGCCATTCGGTGACTCACATCATGTTTCTGCTAAATGAACCCACTCATTGTGGCTTGTAAGATGATTACAGCTTAGTATGATCTGTGAATCAAGCTGTATTATAATAAAAATGTTCACTTCTATTTAACCCATGAGAAAGAGCATTATTTTTCAGTGAAGTTATAAGCAGTCCTTACTTAGCGACTGCCTTATTTAGCAACCACAGCTAGAATAGTGATGAAAAAAAATAAGTTTATGACCAGTTTCCTGTAAAACAAAGGAAAACTGAAGTGAGATCATAAACACAGCTGAGTTGCCAATCCTGATTGTGGTTGCTAAACAACCACATTTGTTTGCTTTTGGATTAATACATTGTGTAAACCATAACTTTCAAATTATGATTTATTGTTGTTCTGATCCAGTCACTTACGGTCTTTAGTAAAAGATGAATAAACAATCATGGAAGTCATGTATGGAATGAGCTATTCAGTATGTTAGAGCCTCAGTTCAAACATTCTCTTACAAGACTGCATTACACCACAGTTTTTCAAATTATCCATAATTGGACAAATTCATATTTCATGCTAAGCCACTCAGTATATCAGGAGTAAGAACTTGTGACATTCTAAAAATCAGTAAACTACAAGTTCTTTGCAGGATCCAGTATGTTCTTTCTTCTTTTATGAGTTCTTTCTTCCTTTGCAACTGTCTATAAATGCTAGGAACTGTACTATAAAGTAGTGACAGTCTTTTTAGCTGGAAATCAAGGTTTCAAAACCATAGTGACCAAATTCACATAGCATGCTAGGAGAAAAGCAAGCAGTGCCGTATGCCTTAGTTTGATATGCAGTCCAGTCTCATTCTTTGTTGCTCAACATTCCTTGTGGAATTCTCTGTGTCCTTTGTCTTCATGCAGAGTTGTTGGGAAAGTAAAAAAGTTGGAGAATTCTTACTATGCCCTTTCCTTGAAATCCAGCCATATATTCCTGCCTGAGAACACACCTCATCTATTGGGGTGTGTGTGTGTGTGTGTGTGATTGATTTGATTAACAAAAGGAAGGAATTCTGAAATAATTCCCGTGTTATTTTGCTTTCACTCATCCCTGAGATATGCCTGGCAACCCTCCATGATAGCGCCAGGGGCAGGAATATGACCTTCCAGGAAGCCTGTGCCAACTCAGTGCTTCCCCTGACTGCAAATTCTTTCCTTGTACTGCTGTAGAAATCCCTTTTTATCAAGTTCTCACCTACTCATAGCCAAAGGATTCTCAGTTGGGCAGGTCAGGAAAGTATGTCTTGGAGCCTGGAGGCAGAATTTGCCACTGCTTTGGTGGCCAGGAGCTGGTTCCTTTTCCCTAAAGGAGGGACAAGAAAGGAACTTTTTCACAGGATCTTCTTCCCTAGGAATCCTGGGCCTTTAAGAAGCCTTTGTGCCGGGAAAAGAGGCACTTGCTGAACTCATTTTTGCAGTTCATACTACAAAAAGGGACAGGGGACCTGTGTATTGAATCTGGCAAGCCTCAAACCAATCCATTTTCCAAGCCTCATCTTTCCTCTCCCCAACCAGCCCCCAGTTATACTTCCTTTCCCTCCTCCATTTCTCTCTCTCTCTCTTTCTGTCATGTCCCTGGCTGCTCTCCCAAGCAGAGAGTCATGTCCTCAGCAGGAAATTGTGTGGGCAGGAGCACCATGGTTGTCATCCCTGGAGACTGAGAATGGTTTTGTTTCTGACTCTCCTCCCAGGAGACAGCTTAGTGGAAAAATCCCTCCTTCCAAAACCCCTCCTACACATAGGACATTTGTCTAGAGAGGAATGAAGAACAGCAACCGAGCCAGCGTGGGCGAGGTTGACCTTGAGCAAGGAGAAAGATGGCAGGCTGAATGCAGAAGTTGTATCCTGGAATGGTCTCTCAATAGCCTCCATCCTTCTTTTCAGGAAGTACCATACTCACCTCCTCCAGTTTGATGGGGAGGGTGGCTGGCGGTTTGAGAAGCTGGACCCTGAAGCCCGTCTCTCCCTGCGGGAGGAGAAGCAGCGCCTGGAGCAGCAGCTGGCTGGTGTCCCTGAAATGCAGCAACGTCTCAGTGAACTCTGTCAAATATTGGGTGAAGATGCACCTTCTACCATGGTATAGATTGGTGATTTGGGTGCCTTCCAATCTCCCCTGCTGGCTTGGTGAGAAGGATCCTAACTGCGACACTCTCACCTCAGGAGCTGCACAAGATGGCCAGTTTTTGTCCCAGGCACCCAAGAAGCTGTTGAGGATACCCCTGCGGGGGCGGGGGCAGGGCATTATTTATTTCTGGCACCCATTAGTTTATTCTTCTGCCTCAGTTTAGGGCTGGAGGAAGAAAGGGGTTGCCCCACACTGCCAATATCTCTGAAGCCAGCCCTTTCAATCCCCACACACATGGTGCCTCAATACCTCTAGATAGTACAAGTTCTTCACTAGTGGGAATTGCACTGCTCCACTGCCAGTCTTGAGCCTCTTGTACCCATGGGCTGTTTGGAGTAACTTCTCAGCTACTGCCACCTCACTAACCCAGAAACTTCAGCCAAACCGATCACAGCCTTTCTTCGCAGAAACGTTACACATATAGCACGAGTGGAAGGAGCTCTCGCCAGCCTCTTTCCTTCTGGTCCCCAGAGCTAGGCTGCAATGTTTGGCTCCACTGACAAGTTTCTGGTACCCAAATTGAGGGGTGTCTGCTCCTTCTTTAAACAGCCCTGAAGGAAAGCAGAAAGTTTTAAGAAAGTCACATTCTGTTAAGCTGGTTGTGTTCTATAAAATGCAGATTTTTTTTCCAGGCACTTACTCATCGTCTCATTAAGAAACTCTTTGTGATATAGGGCAAGTTGCCTAAGGAGGTCCCGGATCTATGAGACCCGTCTTCTGAAGATTTTGTGTCTCTTCTTCTGAGCATGCTCAGATGGTGCCAAGGTTCACCGTCAGTTTAATGATTCAAGCTGTGTTGCCGACATCTTTGTAACCTCTAGGATCTCACCACTGCATTCGAAGGATGCTTCGTAAACACAGACGTGGGAAAGTCTTCCTGAAATGGGAAGAAAACCACTGTTTGGGATTTACCTTAATGTTGTGATCTTGCAAGGTCAGATTTTGCAGTTTAGACTATCAAGCCATTCCCAAAGGTTTATCTATATGCCTTCTGATATGGAGAAGGCCTTCACTTTGGGGAGGAAATGACCCTTTATTGAGGGAGCTGTATTTCAATATCACTTGCCAATGGAACTGGGTCCATCAAATTGGAATTTCCTTGAGAGACTACACCAGAATTTCCTAGAAATATTTATGTTGTAAGCACTCATTTGATTTAGACTTTCTGATGTTCTCATTTTCTATAGACCATGAGAGGCTATGCGGGTTCCCAGTGCCTGAAGCAGGATACATAAAGGCATATTTATTTGCAAACTATAGAGCTTTGCCAATTTATTTGCATTGGAATAAAATCTTAGTCTGTCTTGATTGAGGATAGAGCACATTGTAGCTCCTGTCTCAGCTACTGTGTGCATATTATTTTATTCTGCCACTTTGATAGGATTTGTAGAGGGATTACACTAGATAGAAAAAGAATAATTGGGTCCCATTTTAGGAGACTTACATTGGATTATTCTTACTATTGTTATGGTATTGTTGGTCTTCCTCCCCCCCCACACCCAAAAAACCCCAATCCAAAATCAAGAGGTGTTGAGAATTCCTACTGTCATGATTTAAAGTACTGATATCAACTTTCTCCCTATGAAACAAAAGACCAACAAACTATTATTAACGTTAGCTCCAAGGCCCACCCAACAGTTCCTTTTAGTGGCAACTTCATTAAACCTGATGCCAATTTTTCAGACTGTCTTGGCCCACAATTCCTTTTTATCCACATTGGGTTGAATCTGCCTGTGCAGAGTAATGAGGCACTTTGTGGAAATAAAAAAAAAAAAAAACTGGACAGGTTCAGATTTTTGCAAGCTATTGTATTCTTTAAAAAATTACTCCCTCGCTTCTCCCTCATAATTAAAACAAAACAAAGAACAGCACAACCAAGGAAAAAAAGAACCTTTTCTCCCACACATGCCCCTTGAGGAAATGTTGGATTTCTGTGATTGCTCAAAAGCCTTCAGTTCAAAGTAATACTGCTGATTTTGCCACATTCAGCTGAATGAGCAGATGCAACCTTTTAGTTCCGCCTTTCTGTTCTGTAGAAATAAGAAAGTCACAATCCCACAGTTGATGCTTTCTGCGGATCAAAAGAGGGACTCTTAACAGTTCCATGCTGCTCTCTACCATCTCCTTTACTCTCACAAAAACTTGTGGTATTTGCTACCAGTGACCCTTCACTGCTTATGACCCTATTGTTATATTTTCCAGCCACAGACCCATCAAGCCCAGCTGTCCCAATCCCACCAGTATAGTCCAAGCAATTTATAGGGAGATTTCGGTCTGCATCAAAATACTTGTCTCGTGTCCTCTGGAACAGATCTTTAATTCAAATTGTACTAAGCCAAAAGAGGAATGGGTTGATTTGTGATGTAGTGCAATATTGTGATTTGTAAAAACAACATGATTCTCGGCTTGGCATGAATTCATCCAGCTATCTTAATCAACAAAACATTGTTTTGAATGAGAGTTTAGAATGATGTGTGAAACATGTCGATTTGATATAAGAGCAGGTAGGATATTGGAGAGAGGTTCCTGATGCTGAGAAGCTTGATGAAGGAAATTCATTGTCTTCCTTTCCTTCCTCTCCTTTACTGTACGGTGTAAGTGATTAGTTTTATTTAGTGTGTGTCCACATTTTGTAAAGTAATTTGAAATAGCATCAGATCTATTGTGAGCCATTTTATGAGCCTGGTATGTTCTATCTACTCTTCTAGAAAGCAAACAAGCTAGCAGAAGAACTGTTTTATTGCTTATGGGGAGGGGGAGAGAAAAGCAAAAGCCAAAGAGTGTGCCATTGAGATTGAGTGTCTGTCAAATGTAAAGTCTCACTGCAGCACATAGCTATTTCCATTTATTTAGCTTTGATGTCAAAATCATGCAAACTATGCAACAAAGATTTTCTTGGTAGTTTTGGACAGGCAAGACTATACACTTTAGTCTTTCTTCTGTCCTCACAGTGCCTTTTATACTGGCAAAGCCAGATTTATTCAGATGATGTTAATAAATATGATAAAACACAAACAATTGTCTGTGTGATTCTGGGTTCATTAGCATGTGTCAGAAATGGGAATCAGAAAGTCTCAGGCTTCAAAAGTTTGAAAGAATCCCAGTAATACAGCACATGATCCTGTCCTCATTCACTACAATAGTTATTCCACCCACCTTTCCCTGGAAAGGACCTGTCATAATCTGCAGAGACAATCAAGGTAGACAATTTGCTCTTATCATTACAGTGTAAACATGAAGGTGAGCTCTTATCATGGTTGCCATGGAGGCAACAAGTTTCTGAGGCCTTCCAGAGCTCACTCGCTGGGCCATGGAGTCCCAGAGGGAATTGTTCCAGCAAGCCCTTTCTAATTATTTAATCTATCTGGCACAGGCAAATCTTGATCAACAAAACATCTATCTTATAAAGCCAAATCTTACAGGCAGATTTGGGATACTTTTTGGCCACTTTTAGTTCCACCATCTGCTGCTAAGGAATGTTTTGCCTCTCCCCTAATTAATTTGGTAATTATTTTATAACCAGAACTGGTGGGGGAAATCCAAGTTATAAATTTAGGGTCCAGCATGGCAGATTTGAGTAATTTAAATGATATTGCATTGCATTATTGTATGCTTAACACCTGCAGAATATTACACTGTGATCAATTGGGAGAACAGCCTTCTCATCTGCCAGAACAAATAAGTCAGAGATTGAAAAAGACCCCTTTGTAGGAATCACTGTGAATTCTGAAGGCGGTGGGGAAATTCACTTTTTGAGATTTCTGTTGCCCTTACCCTAAATTTTTTTAATCAATCCTGGGAAGTCTCATTTTTTGTAGCGATGGGGCAGCCAATAACTTGACATACAGAAATTTCCTTTTTTCTTCCATAATAAAAGAGATGAATGCTAAAATAATTTCAGAAAATCTGACCTTCCCTTATACCACCATTCCCTCTGATCATTTTTCTTTTATAAATTCTTTTTCCATCAATATTTTCAAGATTCCATAAACACACCTTTCTTCTTCCTTTGCTGGAACCCCCCCCCCCCCCAATCTGTCAGTNACCCCCCCCCCCCTCCAATCTGTCAGTATTGTTGCTCATCCCTATAGCTATTTAAAAACTATAGAAAATTTATTCAGGAGTAAATACTTTTAGCAAAAGATAAATAGTTGAAACAACTAAGGAAGTATTCAAAACGTGTCTGGCTTACCGGGTCAAGGTTCCGTTCATTTTTTTTTAATCACCGTCACTAAGTTCTACTACTATCCTCAGATAAGAGAACAGAACCTCTGTTATCAAAAGCTCTGGCAAGAGATCAATGGTTTTTTTCATCGAGTGTTACAAGAAACTTAAAATTCCTGGATTCTTTTTTTTTATTTTTTTAGTATATTTCATTTGGATAGTTATTTTTTGGTATTTCCACTTCAGTAATTTTATTTTCAGCATTTGAACTGTTTTATGGTCATACTGCGGCTAATGTAGAGTTAGATTAATTTTTCTTTTGTGTTTATCAGGTTGTATCAGCTTTGTTTTTATTTTGTGTCTGACATTCTACAGAGTCCATCTGTCTTGTGTTATCAAGATTCTGCTGGTGGCCAAGATGAAGCCATTACCTGTGGTGCTGGTGTTACTAGAACTATTGGCCAACCTTGCGCCATCAAAAATTGTTGTCACGTCTAAGTTCCACTAGTGTCACTAGTATTACATTTCTGTGGTTTTAGTTCTAATCTCACTTTTTGTAATGTGCAATGGTTCTGTTTCCCACAATTCTTTCTTCAGCCAGTATTCCTCAGTGCCTCATGTTCATCCTTCTTTAGCAGGGTGGAATTCTTCCTTTGGGTGCTTTGATGTCTGCTTAGAATGTAATCTATATATATAAAAGCAAAATACCACTCACATATCATCACAAAATCTCCAGAACCTCAAAGTTTACAAACTTAAAATTTGGCACGTATGTTCCTCTTGGCTTCTAGGTGCTCACTAAAAAAGAATTTTTTGAAATGACCATCAGACCATTAATATTTCATATATTATTATTAACACACTCAGATCAGTGGTGGGATTCAAATTTTTTTACTACCGGTTCTGTGGGCGTGGCTTGGTAGGTGGAGCAGGGGAAGGATAATGTAAAATCTCCAGTGAGAAGTGGTATTTCCCGGTTCTCTGACTACTCAAAATTTCCGCTACCAGTTCTCCAGAACTGGTCAGAACCTGCTGAATAATACCACCTCTGGCTCTGATGCTAAGGAGTTCTATTCTCCCTCCTCACCTGAAAATAAATCTGTTCCAAATGCAAAACATAAGCAGAGGAGATGACCAGGTTCCTTGCTGTCTCCTTGCTCACACAGCAAATACTGTTTCAGTTTCCAAACCCACTGACAGGATGCTAGCCAGATGAATACCGATGAATGCTGGTAGGCAGAGGCAGAATTCCCCCCCACCTTATTTTCCTCCCCAAAAACTAAGCCCGACCACATAATTTTGTAGTGAAGCATGGCTATCAAGCTCGTTACATAATATGTACACAATAGAGGCCTATTCTGTCCCTTTTCTGGATAACAGAATGTGGGGACTCCTTTCTAGGCACCTTGGTAAATCCTGAATTGGCTGTTCTCAAAATGAACAATGAATGTGGGCAAGGAAGATGCTGTACAGGTTGTCCTCGACTTACAATGGTTCATTTAATGACCATTGGAAGTCACAACAGCACTGGAAAAAGTGACTTATGAATCTGACAAATTTTCACTCTTATGACCATTGCAGCATTCCCTATGGTCACATGATTTGGATGATTGACAACTGACTCACATTTAGGATGTCCCAGAGTCATGTGATCCCCTTTTGCGACCTTTCGACAAACAAATTCAATGGGGAAGCCAATTTCACTGAAGAACTGTGTAACTAACAACTACAGTGATTCACTTAACAAATGTGGCAAGAAAAGTCATAAAATGGAGCAAAACTCACGTAACACATTTCTCATTTACCAATATAAATTCTGGACTCCGTTGTGGTCATATCAGTCGACAACCTGTACTCCATAGTCACCACCCAACCTTTCCTCATTTTGATGGGAATCCACCTATTATGGGACCCCTCTGTGGTGTGAGGTGGAAGCCGATAAAAAAACCACCAAAAGATTCGTTGATCCAAGGAAAACAAGGTTTTATTCACGTGTCTGCAGAGATGGGTTCCC
>BHFT01037535.1:0-15865 GCA_004320025.1 Laticauda laticaudata
GTTATTCCACAAACGAAAACGAACAAGTCATATGCCATTGTGGTCAGAAGTATAGTGGGTGGCAGGCTCATCATGGTAAGTGAATTAGCCATGAGAGGAACCTCTTTGCCACGTGAGTGCACCTTGCACGTGCTGTTAGCACAGCCAACATGAAGAGTACAGCAATAGCTGAAGAAGAAGATTAGTGCAGATGCGGGTATGCAAGAAGCGAAACATAGTTTACCCTAATCACCGTGTCACGCACAGTGCCATAGCTTGATTGGAGGGTAAGAGCTAAACTGTGTCGCTCATATAGACTACAAACAAAACCACACTCAAGCCGCTCCATATATATCAAAACGCCAATTTCGGACAAGAGGCTTCTATTACTAAGCCAATTCTCCATTTTCTTTTCTCTCTTTGCCATCTTGTGTCAATATCGCTCTTTGAATTTCGAGCATTCATGTTACAGACAACATCAAATGCCTTGTTCAAGGCAACTGGGTATCAAGCACGAACAATCTGCCACACCCGTTCAAAGTAAATACCCAACGCCATCACCTCAAGGAGGGGCTTGGAACCAGGCAACCTTTCTTAACAGGGTTTTTCTCAGCTATCGGAGACTTCACGCTGGCTGCCGCGAGAATCTCTGGATTATCACTTTAAAGATATGTGTGCTCACCCTAACTTCACTTCCTTTGGCATCCTGGCCAACGGTTTGGTACAACCAGGTAACTTCTTCGCCACCCCACTATTGGCGGAACAGACAGTGTATCAGTCCCCACATTACGATCCGTTGAAGGAAAAACATCGTGGAGCTTCTTCTGGTCATGTTTATAGAGTTAACTGCATTATCTGCACAATCTCATATGTGAACGCATCCTCTGACTTTGCATGATCTTTCTGATACATTTGACAGCAATCTCCCACAGTTTAGGACATTTGGTGCGCTAGTACCCTCGCATAGCTACGCTCGATCGATCTTCGCGCACCACGGCGCAATATTGTGTTTTGGAATCATCGATCTAGCAACAATGGCAACTCGTTTGCGCTGACACTTATGAGATGCGGGAGCCGTCTTAGAGTGATGGCAGGAGGTGAGCGAGATAACTGCTTGTATAAGTAGGGAGTATCTGACATAGAGATTGCGTAGTGGTAGTGGCCAAATGGCCCCAACACACAGGTGGGGTTATTATGGTTATCTAGTTGAGTTGCAAGAGCTTCACGTGAAGGACAGAAGCAGCGCAACCTCTCTGAATACACGGGTTGGTTCACGAACTCCCCAGCTGGCAGCAGTGGGTGGCAAGAATTTAGTGGGATGATAGATGGTTAATGGATTGCTATCTTCAGCCTGTCGGGATCTATACTAGATGGTATAGGAGTTTGTGCCATTAAGGGGTATGTATGAATGGTGGCCTTCAACAATAGAAGGCAGAGAGCAACATTTAATAAAGAGATTGTAGTTGATAAGTGGATGCACCATAACTCGTTGGATATAGTAAGATTGAATGATTGAAAATTGTATTAGTCTTTGAATAGATCACACATTGGGGGTTGAAATGGACAATTGCTGTGAGGCACGTGAGAGGAAGTTTTAGAAGTCCCGTGGTGAGCACATGTGGCATTACACGTCCACTATGCTTGCACTGGAGGCTTATCTATCCCCAACTGGCCTATCCTTCACACATTTCAACGCACCACAGCATACTTAACCATTCTACAGGGGCATTTGTGTTTGGTTTTGACGCCAAAAGGTACTTACGGGTGACGGGACGAGTCCCACTGCTATCCTTAACCATCCACAGCTATTACCGCATACCCCACAGTATCCCCTGCCCATCCCACCATGCTTATTACCCATCCCACAGGTATCACCTGCCCACCCCACCTGCTATCCTTAACCCTGGCCCCACCAGCATGCAAAGGCTTAAAATCATTTCTAAAAGTTTCCACCAAGACCTTTATTTTAACCAAAAGAACTGAACCAAAGTGTGCTGAAAGCAAAGATTAACTCTATTTATTAATAATAAACTGTAAAAGCAAAATGACCCACAGTAAGTGCCAAGCAAAGAATGAAAGTCAACAGGTAGCAACCCAGTCACTGGCACTCTATTCTCAGTCACTCTGAGGTTGTGCCCATAGTCTCTGCGGGTGAAGGGTTCCAGGTGCTATGGAGGTGGCTTGCTGCTGGAGTGCTGGTCTGAGGCACCATTGGGGTGCCTGCCCGAGAGGACAACAGGGGACTGGTGCGTGGAGGAAGCTGCTCAGAGAGCTGGCTGCAGTCCCTGTGATGTTGAAGAGCCCCTTCCTCCATGACATGGGTGTTCCTCCCAAGACTGATGACAGATGTTCTGGGAGGCCGGGCTTGGCTGTGGGGTGGAGGAAGGAGGAGTGTAGTCGGTGCCTGTCTGGTCTGCAGGTGAGCGACGGGCGAGGCGTGGGTGGCATCTGTGGCGTGGGGTTGGCATCTGTGGCATGGGTGGCATCTGTGCAATGGGTGGCATCTGTGGCGTGGTGGCATCAGTGGCATTCGATGTACTGTGGCCTGGACGGGAAGGGCCTGCCCGTACTGCTTAGGAACTCCTGGGTAGCAGTATGCTTGGTAGGTGATGGGCCTGTGGAAAGCCTTGGAAAGGGCTGTGAACTCACCTGGGGTGAAGGAGCAGAACCTGGACTGGGTCGGAGGCAGATTCAGCCTGGCCTGGAGGGTTGTGCAAGAAGAACCTGTGATTCCTCTCCTTGATCACCTTGGTACTGTTTATTCGGACATCTCATGAGGGTCTGGTTGATGTAGGTGAGGAAGGGCTTTCGTTTGAGGATGGTATTCGGTGGGTACACAGCTGAAGAAGAGGAGAATCTAACACTGCTTTTGAATGGTGCCCTGAATCTCCAGCATGGACGTGTGGCTCTGCCCCAGCATCCGGGTCTGGCTCTCTGCCTGCTTTCTGTGGAGGTGGATGCTGGGGGTGGGGTGGGTTGGTCTCTGGTTGTGCAGTGCCGCTCTCCTTGCTCCCACTGCGTCAGGGGGTCTCCACGTGCTCGCCACTCGTAGTGCAGCTGTCGGGGGGTCTCCGTCGTGGGGCGCTCCACAGATACCTGCCTGGACACAGGAAGCTGACTCTTGCCAGAAGCGGACTGGCTTCTCTGTGGGCTGCCCTGAAGAGAGAGGGTAGACAGAGGGGCGCTCCTCGGTGGTTGGATCTCACACCTCATAGAAGCTGCACTTGGCCCATCACATTAGGTCTCCCGTCGGTGAGCTTGACCGTGGGCCTGGTCAGACTTCTTGAGGTTGCACCGTTCCTGTACCAGAGTGCATGTGCTTCCACCACCCGAGGAGGACCTCCGAGAGTGTAGCCCCTAGGTCTCTGCCTCTTCTTCTCCAAGCCGCGCTTGCTTCCTCTTGGTGTCTCGATAAGCCTGTGTCCCCTTCCGCCATAGAATACTCCCCATTATCCCCTCAGCCATTCGAGCAGCCTCCTCCCTTCATGTTCCTCTTCGATGGAGTACTTGCCTCCTCTCCCTATCCTCGTGAATGCCTTCTCCTCCTCTGGCAGTGCCTTCTGGGTCCTCATCAGAAGGGCTTTGAGGTTCTAGGGGGCTGGTCCACCACACCCACCAGAGCAGCCAGACAGCCAACAAACAACAACAGCAGCAGGCAAAAGCCAGCACCCAAGCAGCACCAGCAAGGATCAGGATCAGCAGCAGCAGAGTCCAGCACCAGCAGCACCCAGGACCAACAGCCCAGAAAGGCCAGGAGCAGCACAGCAGAGTAAGCACCAAGCAGATAAGCATCCGCGTTCTGCATTTCCGGTCCTTCCTCTGCGCGTCCGCTTTGCTGTGCTCCCCCGGAGCCCTGCGGATGTGATCCGCTTTCCATCCCGCTTTTCATCTTGCTAGGCTTCCGTGGAGCAGTACGCTTTACATCCTCGCTTACGTCCTCTCCCGTCCGTTCCTTTCCGTTGTTGTCCGCGCTCTGTTTATGCAAATTTTGGTGCACTTTTGAGAGCGATAACAACAGATGAACATTTCTCGTCTGCTGTGGTCTTTTTTTACATATTTTTTGCATCCGTCGGCCCTATTGTGACAGGCCCTTAAAGAAATTCGAAGCAAGACACGAAAGCCCCAACAACTCACAACACACCTGAAACAATTAGTATCGCATGATCGTTTCCAACAAGAACTCCAGCAGAAACAGGAACCAGAATGTCCTAACCAAAAGATTTCAATTATGCTTGCACCAAAAATCCCCCACGAATCCATCATATTGTAGAGTCCAGCTAACTAAATTAAAATACAGATGAAGCTGAATAGAATAAGACACCAAGTACAACACTAACATCCAATGCACAAGAAATTCCACCCAAAAGCAATTACAACAAAGAGGAACTAAAAGCCCTGCAAAACCTAAGGAACAACAGCAAAGCATAATCTACTTCCAGCAGATAAACGTAATGCCACAAGTAGTCATGGATAGAAAAGACACGAAACAAAATGGACCAGACATACTTCTAGACTCATATACAAACCCATAAACATGGGACCCAACCACATATCTGGAAAAAATAACCCAAAGAACGAAAATAAATAACCAGGAACATGACAAAGAGATCTAACAGACGATCATTCCCAAGAGAAAAATCTTTCCAGATGCCCCAAAACTATAGCGACCCTCGCCAAAATATCACAAAGAAAACATACTCTCAGACCCACAGTCAGTTCCCAGAGGGAGCACCCTTTACAAAACCTCAGCCAAATACCTAGCCAAGCCGTAAGCCCCATGATGAAAGCAGCAGCTTCACATGTAGCAAACCTCATACCATTCTTGGAAAGATCAAAGCTCTACTGTGGAACAAGAAGATCTGCTTGTAAGTTTCGACGTGGTTTCATTATTCACTAAGTCCCAATAAAAGAAATTCTCCCCAGAAATCATCAAAAATAAATACCAACCACCAAACACTCATGGAACACTACATGTTTTCTCCACCATAAACGCCTCGCCAAGAGGAACCACCAGCATGTTTGCTAAGCATAAAATGAAATTAAGCCCTCCCCCAAATTAGGCCCAGCTTTTAGAACCATGCAAAATTGGGAGGAAGGCAGGGGAAAACTTGCCTAATTTGCGAGTTAGCCCCCGACCAGGCAGGTACGCACATCAGCCATTCACCACTCCTAACACCACGGTGGAGCACACAGTGGGCTCTCCTTTCCCCCTCTTTCCCCGCGGTCCGCAGGCGGGCAAGCGTGGCATGGATGTTCCAGCAGTGTTTCAGCTGCTTCTCCAGGCCTCCGTAGCTTCTCACAGTTCCACCTACGGCGTTTGTGAGGTGCTCCTCTTACCAGCGCCGTCGTCCAACAATACGTGGCTGACGCTCCCCTCCTGCTTTTATCCCCGTCCCCATTGTAGCCCTTGTAATACAAAGGCAAAAAAAAGATTTTTAGTGTATCCGTTGTGCGCGGACGATGGCATCAGCGTTTTTGGTTTAATCATAGCGGGGTAGGCAATTAGCGCTGGGTGTGTGAGAAGGAACCGAGAGAGCATCTTGCTTCAGCCACGAAGCATATCAGTACTATTGTTTTCTTACTGCCTTGGGTACCTTTGTTAGTCTTATTTCTGCTCGTGTTTACCAGCCTTTGGTGCAGCGTCGGCTCTGCAAATTAACAAAACTCATCTGGTGCACAGCCCATTCCTGCATTCCTACAATGCGCAGGCCTGATGGGTTGAGCAAGCTGTCCTCCTCACCAGCGCACGGCACAGCGCGTCCGATGATGCAAAGAGAGAGTAGGGTCAACAGTTACTACGGAGCACACATCGCTCGGTGAGCATTTTAGCGCACTTCTCGGGTGCGGGGGGAGTCCGCCTTGTACTTCCCAGTTCCCCGAGCCCTTCTGCTGCCCGCTGTTAATTAGAAGATAGGCGCTGGTGAGAGAGTGGACATCTGCATTGCTCAAGCCCGATTGGGTGTTGGAACTGCAGGTAACGGGCTGTGCATGGAAACTTTTCAAAACTCCTGCGAACCCAAGGCTGGATAAGACCAAGGGTAGCAGCAGCAGAGATGCTCAACCTAGCTCTCTTCTCAAGGGGCGCCGACGCAGTGCTCGGTATATAAAGCCCCAAACGCAGCGCACAGGTGCTCCAGGTACCTAAAATTTTATTACCTGTTGTTACGACGGGAGAAAATCAAGACGACTCAGGATGCTGTTTGTTGGAGACTGCACTGGGTTTGGCAATGGGGGGGGGAGAAATTTATTCACCCCCAAAAAAAATCTCCTAGCCGTTTTTTCGGTGGCTAAAAAAAATAAGGCCCGGCCTTATTTTGTGAGAACACGGTAGCCACGACACTGCCTTAACCAAACACATATTTCATCAAACAAAGGAAAAGATCCAAGCAATTGGAACGGAACCCTATGGGAACACCACTGTCACATCATAGTGCAAATCTGTTCATTGGAAAAATTTAAATTCCCAGAGCCCCTAGCCAATGCCACCCTTCACAAAACCCAAATTATGGCTTAAGAATACCATCGATGAGCACAATTTGTGATTTGGCCCCAATGGAAAAGAAAACCTTGAAACATTTCTTAACACAAACTACCCGCTTACAGCTCAACCACCAAAACCAAAGTTCCCATGACAGAAGATCAACATAACGTACCATTTCCTAAGATGTTATTCCTAGCATACAAAAAACAGTTTGGCAATCAGCTAGGACACACCTATACAAAAAGAAAACACACACCCCAATCGCAAACCCTCACGCCCCAATCTACCACCACCACCGCATGTCTACCAGATAAACTCTGTGGCCATCAAAACACTAAATCGCCTCTAATAAATAACGACTGGGCATGTACAAGACGACACACTAAAGACCTGAACTAGTGCACCCTGATTAAAGTACTGACGAGCCAACTAGCTTCCACTGCAAAGCAAAATCACTGGCCTGATCCACAAAAACACACTGAGACATAATAGTAGACAAAAGAAGATGAAAGAGCCACATATGAAAGAGCTGTCCTCCCTGCCTACATAACGACGAACTACACAGATCAAACACTCAGTACATACTACACAACAGATACATCAAGATGCCTTCAAAGCAGACAGAAAAAAAGCAGTCCATCCTTAGAAACCCCAAGATAAAATTGCCCTGGAAAATCAAGGCATTATATGCAGGTTCCATGTCAGCATCACATGTCCTGCCACAATACATTAGGACAGACCCAATAGAAGAATAAGTACTGCCTGGATGAACACAAATAAATGCACAGGTAAACAGCTGAACAAACTCTCACCTCACTCGTCATACGACAATGAGCAAGCAAGGTGGCACTTAGCATTGCGCTTCAAATGGCAATCAACAGCACTGGAAAACCCCTAGCGTACAAATTTTAATCCAGAGAAGCCAAGTAGTATTGAAACAAGGACCTGAGATTGAATAAAGAGATGATCTTCCACCAGAACTTGTATTATTTGGAAGCCTGCACTCACAAACACAAAAAAATCTCCACATCCCAATAGACCAGGCAAGACACCCCTGGGCACAGACAGCGTAACCCTCCACTAGAACTATCTCTGCAGCTCAAACACACCCAACCAGGCAGCCCAGATGGAACCTAGGCTTCCTAGATAGTACAGCCTAAGCGCATCTTTACGGCGAAGCCAAGCTGACAGCTGAAAGCCTCCGAATACAGGAACACATGTATTGCCACTTAGCCAATCAAAGCGACAACAAGCACTTAGTTAAAGAATTCCAGAAACACAAGCGAAGATCACAAGTCACAACTCCAAGAACCAATAAAGCACAGACAAGCACTTCCCAACTTAATCAGGATGTAAAAGGAAACCATCCTGGGACATGGCAATAGGCTAGCCTACGAAATTTAAAACTCTAATGGCTGTGATCTGCAGACCTGACCCACAATGCCGAACATCAATACAGAAGTCCTTGCACCTGGGGATAAGATTAAAAACTTGTGAAAACGATGAGAGACTTTAACGCTACTTTACAATTGCCGTGGCATTAGCTAACTTGAGTCACACTCGAAGATGAGGGAAATCATACGATGGGGCAACAGCACATCATATAAGTACCTCACGAAAGCCAGTTTAGGAAACTACAAAACATATATGATTTACATACTAGTATATATATATAATATATTATAATATATTTACTATATATATAGTATTTAGATATTTGATTTTTAACGTTTCGCGGGGTACAGGTATGTAGATTTAAGATTCGAGAGTGTTTGGCGAGACGTTTTCAGCAAAGGTCCACTCGCCATCCCAGGATGCTGCTTTCCGGCTTCCGTGCCAGTGCACCTAATTCTTGTGTTTTAGTTGTTATTTTCCAAAATCTTTAACCTTTTTCATCCCTCATTTCTCCCCTTTTTCTTTCCGCCACCTCACCACAATAAAAATTACCTTGATCCATTAGAGATGCTTCTCATTGCCCAACCTTCTTCTTCTACAAGCGTTTCTTGTTGTGTTTCTCATAGTTCCAGAATTTCTCGCCATTTCTACCAAATTGAGAGTGTGAAGTCAAAAGAACTCTTTCCACTTCTGTAATCTTCTTTACTGTTTTTTTAAGTTCATTTTCAGTTTCTTCTAAAAAATGATGCCATTTTAAATACTTTTAAGCAACCACCCGATTGACTTTAGTCATTTAAATCCAATATGCCACACATACTCCAAAATCACCAGTAAATCCAAATAATCCTCAACCTTGTTTCTTCTTGCTTCTTTTTCCACTTCTCTTCTTGGGGTTCTATTATTTCACTTTCCTAGGGTTCTGTTATTTTGTTACAAAAGTTTCAGTGGAATGTATCTTTTTAGAAATGCTTGATAATGTTTTCACTGTACAGTTCTTTTAGTTCCAGGCAGTCTCCTCCATTTTTCCAGATCCCGCCCTTTTTAATTCTATTTCCTTTTCTCTCCTTTTCCTGCTTTTTAAAGGTTTTTGCATATCAAAAGTCCACTTAATTATCGCCTATGATCTTTTAATTTTTTCAGCTTAAAATTATACCTTATTGATGTGCAAAGTGGATTTTGTCAATTTCTTACTTAAATCTCTTAGCTGCCAGTATCAGGAAGGGAAGAAAAAAAAGCCAATCCTTTCCCCTTCCCTCTTCTCCTTTCTTGCTTCAAAAAGTCTTCTTTGGGAGCAATGTTATTTTTTATAGTTCACAATTCCAGGGTACGTTTGTTGTTGCTTTTTCAGTTTAACCCAGTCAACCCAAACTTTCTCTTACTTATCTTCCTCCTGTGTATTCTTTTCCAGTCAAGTTCTTCTTTGAGGTGGCATTTATGACCACCACTGCAACCACCTTCAAGAAAGGGAGTAATGGCCAGCTGAGGAAGAGAGATGCAGCTCTCCTCAACCCTGCTGGTGGTCTCTCCCCTTTTCACCACCTCTACAGGATAGCTTAGCCCTGAATACAGCTGGCTCGGGGCGTCTGGCAGTGAAGCACGGATGAAAATCGTGCACGATCATGGATTTGGTCCGTTGCCCGAAGCTACTTTCTGTACTTTTTTGAAATGCTAAAAGGGAGGTATCTAAATGCATCTCTGAGTTCCAAAGCATGGGGCGCACAATAGAAAAGCCTGCACCCCAATATACTACCATACCTACATATATACCAGCTGAACTATATGTAGTAGGAACTATCAGCCACTCCGGTAGAAACAGCGCCATCATAAAATAGGTTTCTCAACTCCCAACCTTGTGTGAGCTTTGTGAGCAGTCCAGCAAGACAAAGTAGACCACAATCTACTTCTTGGCAAGCTAGAAAAAATTGGGATAGATAGCATCACCATCAGATGGATTTATAACTGGCTGGCAAACCGTACTTAACAAATAGTCCTTAATGGTACTACATATACATGGAGGGAAGTAAGCAGTGGGTTACCATAAAGTTCCGTATTAAGCTCAGTACTCTTTAATATCTACATAAATGACTTAGATGAGGGAATAGGGGAATTTACCAAATTTGCAGATGATGATACTAAACTGCCAGGAACAGCCAATACTTGGGATGACAGGCTCAAGATCCAGATGGTTCAAGGTTCCAAGTAATGAACCCAGCCAATCCAATTCCGACTTTTGGCTTTCTCAAAAAAATGTTTTATTGAGTACATCATTTTGGCACATTTGAAATGCAAAACCAGCTCTGGCTATTTCCCACGCTTTCAGTATATAATTAAAGATTAGACAGCTCCCTCCCTCCTTGTCACAGGTCACATGCTTCAATTAGGTGTTCTGGTGTATCTTTGGTAACCTCTTCCAGTCTCTGGCCAGCACCTGTTGGAATGACCTTGGTTCCCACGAGACAGCAAGTTGTTGATGTCTGGTCTGACATTACAGAACTCCCTCCTCCTCCAAAGTGTATCAAGTTAAGAAACAGAGAAAACGGCTGGGACAGGCCCAGTCTGTTTCAAAGTTGACAGATGGATCTTGACAGACTTGAACACTGGGCCCCATCTAATAAAATGAAATTCAATGTAGAGAAATATAAAGTCTTCCACTTAGGCAAGAAAAACTAAAAGTACACATATAGACTGGGTGAAACCAGGCTCAATAGCAGTAAGTGTGAGAGTGATCTTGGAGTCTTAGTGGACAACCAATTAAATATGAGCCATCAGTGTGTGGTGGAGGCCAAAAAAAGCCAATGCAATTCTAAGTTGCATTAACAGAGGGATTCAATCAAAATCAAGTGAGGTACTGATAACACTCTATAAAGCCTTAGTAAGACCATACCTAGAATACTGCATCGAGTTTTGGTCACTACACTATAAAAAAGATGTTGAGTCTCTAGAAAAAGTACAGAGAAGAGCAACCAGGATGATTAGGGGACTGGAGGCTAAAATTTATAGTGAATGGTTGCAAATACTCGGCATGGCTAGTCTAGTGAAGAGAAAGGCCAGGGGAGATATGATAGCAGTGTTCCAATATTTGAGGGGCTGCCACAGAGAGGAGGAGGTCAAGGTATTTTCCAAAGCACCCGAAGGCCAGACAAGAAATATGGATGAAAACTGATCAACGAGAGATTCAACTTAGAAATAAGGAGAAATTTTCTGACAGTGACAACAATCAATCAGTGTAACAGCTTGTCTTCAGAAGTTATGGGAACTTCATCACTGGAAGCTTTCAAAAAACGACTGGACGTCCATCTGTCAGAAATGGTGTAAGGTCTCCTGCTTGGGTGGGTAGGTTGGACAAGATGACCTACAAGGTCCTTTCCAACTCTGTTAATCTGTAAAGACATCAAGATGTCTGGTATACAATGCTGTTAAAAAGTCTAATAGGACAGTCCAAGTGCTAATCAGGCTTGACCCAACTTAACCTCCAAGGCCAAACAAGAACACCAGTTCTGTCAGCTGCTCAGATGCTTGTGGTGAAGTTGAAACATCCAAATGCAGGTTTACAATTTTTGGTACCTATGTTTTGTCTGCAGGGTACCTTTTAAGTTGGACTCTGATTACATGACAACAAAACTTGGTTGGTGGTTTATGGTTCAGTCTATGGTACAAACCCAACCAACAGGTTTAATTCAGCAAGAGCTAATCATGTGATAGTAAGCATACTATGTAATCATAGCCCACTGTGGCTATAAAATCCTGCTTGGTAGCCTTCAAAGTGATTTACCAGTTTTCGAAAAAGATTCCCAGATTTTCTGCCCCGAATCTGTTAGATTTTTATTAATGTGGAATTGGAATCATACCTGCCTGATAATTCTGTATAATGAAGCAGCCTTCTTTTAAATGTATTTTAATAATCCCTGTTATATTCAGATATAGAGTCTGTAAGAAGCAAATCTACAAGGGAACTAATCTACTACGGGAAAATGCTGTGTTGCTACAGATGGAGATATTCTTCTTTAATCCCTGCTGTATGTCCATATTTTCAGCTTAGTGTTTTCATAAGCGATGATTATAGTTATTTATCAAATTCATCTGGGGTTGGAAGAATTGGATCTAGTGTGACTGCTTTTCCTTCCTTTCTCTTTATCATAGAGTACTGAGGCTTGAATTTTTTTAGGGGATCCCACTCAAATGGGTAGACTTTGGATTTAACCCATTATATTTATTGGGTAGTGGGTTGTTCAAAAATGACCTCTAAGATGTTTCTCCTCACTTTGTGTGAACACAGCACTTATCTTCTATTCATTGGGGCAGCCCAACCTTTTCCAAGCTTCAACCCTTTCCAAGTGAAAGGAGTCATGAAACCTAATGTGGCTTTTAAGGCAGCCAATTCCATGTTTGTGTGGGGGTCTGAAAAAGGTCAGGTTGTTTTAGTGAATAGCTAAATAGTGGGTCTCTGCTCATTCAAAGCCTGAAATAATTTTCTGAATCATTTTCAAAAGGTGCACAGAGCACCTATAGACACAGGTGCACTTTCATACAGATCCACTACTTTGATACAGATCCATTACTTTGATACACATCCACTAACTTGACTCCTTTGAACAGGAACCTGGGAAGAATATTGGAGGAGAAACAATTTTTAAAATTCCAAGAGAGAGACCGCATTAGGCTCCTGAAAAATAAACCAGTTCCACAGAATACTGTTAGTTTCCCCAACCTAGTTCACTAGACCCATTAAATGTTTTGGATGACAAACCCCAACTTCTATAGCAATGGCCATGACAACTAGATATAAAAGGACATATAGTCAAACTCATTTTTAGAATTGTGATTGACCAAGGAACTAAACTATGCGTCTCTTCACTTATGCTTAATCCTAAATATTTTAAGCGTGGTCCTCTTTTTTGCTTTTTACACATACTGTCAACCTTGAAGCTGACCTGACCAGAGCCATTTTGAGGCTTCAGTGTTGCCACACTGGAGCTGAGGGATAGGAAGGGGGGACTTTTGATAGCTAGGGTTTTTTTAGCCAAAACAAATTACTTTCTCCTGGGAACCAAGGACATTCCCACAGGTGGCTGGATAGAGGAGGAGTGAAGTTACTAGGCAACTAGATGGCATCATGATTGGACCATGTGACTGACTGTTTGGGAAAGGGGGGAAACTTTTACTTTTAATTAGACAAAAACTGCAGGAACATTCACAGTCGATTTTCACCAGCTTGTGCCAATATGATATGTCAAATAAAACTATTCTTTGAGGAACATACCTGTCTTGGGATTCTGTTTGCTATGGACGAATTACTTGGAACATACACATACATTTAGCTGATGTCATCCTTATTTTGGGATTGGGGTAGACTATTTTTTTCTTTTACAGAACATTTTTGAAATGCCTGAATAGTAACATTCATAATTCCAAGTATTAGTTCCTGCTGAAAAGTATAATCTCTACATTATCAAAGGATATTTTAGACTAGCCTGAACCTTTTTTATTCACTTCAATAGACTCATAATTACAAGTATCAAAAGCATAAGAACAGAAAGCAAGCATCTTATTTCTAGAAGTAATAATTCAGAAATCTTACAAGTCGGGGAGCTTACAATTTGAGTATAAGGATGACAGTTTTGTGGTCTTGTTTGTCCCCAGATGCTTGAATCATGACTGATTACTACTGGCAGACCTGTTCTTCATAAAATGAAGTCTTGTCTTGATCTATACCAGGGTGTTAAACTCAAGGCCCAAGGGCGAATCCCGAACTCCGTGTTGTGGCCTGCCAGTGGCTGACAGAGTTGGCAGCAGTCAGGCAGTAGTGAGGAGGTTGGGGAGGAACATGGGCCAGTTTTGGAAGCTGAGGAGGTCTCAGACGAGGGCTCTGCATCAGAGGCAGAGATGGGGCCAGAGCAGGTTGGCAGTCAGCAGCTGCCTTGAGACTCAGACAGCAGTGAGGTGGGGGAGTTTTTGGAACCGGTTCCCAGCCTGCGTATGTGCAGGGCTACCAGAAGACAAGAACAATTGAGAAAGCAGGGTCGACTCAGGAGTAAGGCTACACCTCAGAGATGATTGGCCCCTCCCATAGGACATGAAAGAGGAGCAAATGGGACGTGAGCTTTTGCAGGAAGCAATTAGTTTGTCTGGTCATTTCTAGCTTTGAAAAGTGCTGTTTGACTCTGTGTCAAGTTTGGCCTTGCCGTGCATTTGGCAATTAGTTCTCTGGCAGCATTCCAAGTGTGATAAGGTGGCTGTTTATAAACATTCCCCCAAAAGACTGTTTCTGAAGCCTTGCAGGTTGTGAACGAACATAATTCACAGCTGTGGAAATAAAAGAGGTTTTACCAGAACTAAGATTGTGTTTTAGGTTTTCTAAGGAAGCCTAGGTCAGAACACTCAATTTTTGTTGGCAGAGGGTTTCAGGAAGCCATCGCAGCCAAAACTTGTGTGGCCCTTCCAAGCTCCATTTTTGCGGGCAGAGCACTCAGGCCACCACAGGCGCCCCTGACACAAGTGACGCTGAGATGGGCATGCCCACTCTGGCCACTCCCACTCGGCCCCCTGTNTGTGGCCCTTAATGAAATCGAATTTGACACTCCTGATCTATACTATATTCAGATATCATGAACAACAACAGCCTTAGGTAAGCTCTTGTCAATTTATGTAAGAATAATAGTTTTGAGTGCCAGATGCTAAAATAGTTAAATTCTATGTATATAATGCTCAACATTTAAATCAATATGCAGAGATGGATAACCTGATGCTGTCCAGATATTTTGAACTTCAGAAACTACTCTGCCACTGGAGCAGGTGGGGCTGGTAGAAATTGAAGGCCAATTGAAGTAAAGCACCAGAAAGCAGATGACAATATAAATGATAAAGAAAACAACAAGGATATATCCATGTATCCACCAGATATTAACGATGACTTGAGAAAGACTCTTATTTCTTGCACAAAGGGGATATTAGGAAACATACTTATTACCCTGTATTGTCATCAGCCTTAGCTTTGATCAGTTTTTGTTTTTCAAGTTATACGTCCTTCCCAATCAAAGAGAAGCCTTCAAAAAAGTTATTTTCTTTTTATAATAAGAGCTCAATGTAAATATATATTTACATCTGTTATAAATCAAATGTCATTTCTCTGTATTTCTTTTTCTTTCTGCAGTTTTGTTTTTGTTCCTTCTTTCATTCTTTAGTTTTTTTTCTTTTTTCTACTTAATTATTCCTTTTTGTTAGTTTTTATCTATAAAAAAAGCTAATAAAGTTATCTTTTAAAAAAGAAGCAGGAGTTAATGGGAAATATTATCAGATCAACTGATTATAGTGTGATTATTTGTTTTGATAGTCTGATGTTTTATTATGCTCCAGCTAACATATGTGAGGCATCAAAAGTCTCTATAATAGTACCAGAGTAAAAAATTAATAAATAAACAGTAAACCTATTGAAGTTTTATGCTAAGACAAAGATTTCAGCTCAATGGAAAAATTAATTGTAACACACATATATATTTCTCTCCCAACTTCATTTCTAAAGTGTTCCCATAAAAACTAGCAATTCACAGCAAACATTTCCTGTAAACAATGTCAATTCAAAAATGTGTAGCCATACTTCAATGGAAAATATATGCACTGTATACAGACCCAGAAATAATTTTTTGCATTTTTAATTTAAACACTTAAACATATTTTTAAAAAACCATGAAATTAAACAGTTGGTATCACTCAGAAAACTACCTAGAGGAATCAACAATCAGAGATAATAGGTTCCGTAGTTTATAATTTGCATATCTTTAATAAATTATCCTGTGTTTTTTTTAAAGTAATTCTCAATGCAGACAATTTTCTCGTTTCAGTTGCCAAGGTTGCAGTGCCACATAGTGGTCACCACACAAATTGCAAAGCACAGATTTAGCAACAGTTACACAAGCAGGAACCACTACATCAGTGGTCCCCAACCTTTTTTGTTACCAGGGACCAGTTTCACACAGAAACACTTTTTCAAGGACCGGCAAAATCAATTTTTCC
>BHFT01037536.1:0-42648 GCA_004320025.1 Laticauda laticaudata
GCCCATCTCTGCCTCTGATGCAGAGCCCACATCCCAGCCTTCCTCAGCCTCCAGGACTGGCCCAGGTTCCTCCCCAACCTCCTCACTACTGTCCAACTCTGCTGGCAGCCTTGCCAGCTGCTGGTGAGTCACAACATCAACAGGGGAGATGGATTCGCTTAACAGCCATATTACTAACTTAACAATTGCAGTGATTCACTTAACAACTGTGGCAAGAAAGGTTGTAAAATTGGACAGAGCTCGTTCAACAAATGTCCTGGTGAACTGTAGTCATAAATCGAGGACTACCTGTATTCAGCATGGTTTGTCCTTTCTTTATACCTTTTGTGCCCTGTGTAGGTGATTCATTCGTGATATTTCAGCCTGTGGAATAGATTTGGTGGCTTAATAAAAAAATAAATTAATAAATGCTTTTCAAAAAGAATTAAGAGAGAATCAAAGCTCCTAATAATAATTCTGAATAGCTCCAGGGCATCTTGTGGATACCAAAAGTATTACCTTTGCTAATTACAGATTTGATTGAGAACTCTGTTCAACGTTTTCCCCATCTTTCTTTAACTAGCATTTCCAATAGAGGAGAGAGGATCTTATGGAGCAATTAAAACCCCTAGAAGTAATTTCTGCTTTTAATTTCACTTCTACAAATTCAAACAGCATTCTGCTGAAAGGTTTGTGCCTTTTCTTTTTTTAAATGAACATTTCTCAACACAATCTTTTTGAATTTTGAAGGTGGGAAGTTCCCTCTAAGAATTGCATGAAATTGTGCTGAAAACTGGCAAAATCCAAAGACTTGGATCCAACTTAAGTTTTTTGAAATGCTCTATGCATGACACAAAAAACCACTTCGTTAACAGAGGGTTTTGGGTTTGCATGTGTATTATATAAACAATGGTTCTCACCCTTGAGAAAAGCAAACAGCCATGTTGAAATAACAAAATAACAGAGTAGAAAGGGACCTTAGAGGTCTTCTAGTCCAACCCTCCCTGCTCAGGCAGGAGACCCTATAGGGCAAGGGATTGGACGAGAAGATCTTTGAGGTCCCTCCCAATTCTTATTCTGTGGTCAATGGAAATTCTGGTCCCAATTGCAGTCCGAAATGATACAAATTAGAAGATTTGTGTCATAATTTTCACAATGACACACGGTGGACATACTGATTTGTATATATTGTAGGTGTATATATTCTCTTTATCATTCTTATCGGAGTAGTTATGGATTTCATAGGCATGGGAGATAGCAAGGATTCCTTATTCTACACTTTTCAAAAAAAGACATAATTAAACAGATTTATAACCGTATTCTTACTTTCAATTTCTGAAATAGTAGCAATAAATGTAACAGAAAAGCTAATAATGCATATTAGTTTGATAGTCTCCAGGATTGATAATTAATCAAACTGAAGTATATATTCAATAAATAACGCAGTATCGATTTACAGGTATTCTTCCTGTTATATTAAGTAAAATTAAAAATTATAAGGTTCCTTGCTAAGCAGGGTTGGACTCGAAGACTTCCAAAGCCCCAATTCTTGTTCAACCATATTTCAATCAAAATAAGACCCTGTTTTATATTTTTGTTGCCACCAAAAAAGGCACTAGGTCTTATTTTCGGGGGACGTCATCCACTGACTAACCTTACTTGCGTGTGTCACCCCCGGTCTCCTTTTCACTGTCAGAGGCCTTCAGGAACTTCTTCCATTGCAGCCAAGGCTTTCCTGAAGGCCTCTGAAGGCAATGACAGAGCTCTGGATCGATCCAGAGCTTTGTTATCGGCTCCAGAGGCCTTCAGGAAAGCCTGGCCAGCCTTGCTGGCTGCAGAAGAAATGAGCCAACAAGGTAGGTGTCGGGGTGTGCGAGGCCTGGCTACAACTGTCCGAAGGTAAGTAGTAAGGCAGCTCCACCACCTTCCATCTTCACCCAAGCTTGTTTTTTACCCATCTACTCTGAAGTGGGCAGGATCTTAACAAGGACTTATTTTTTGGGGTAGAGCTTATATTGGGCTCACATGTAAAAACCAAGCTAGTAGGTCATATTTTTGGGGAAACAGGGCATTTATATGGGAAGATGAGGAACAACATGAGCATGAGAGGTTTAAGCCACCGTGGGGAGGAAAGTAGAACTTCAGTGCAGGCCTAGGAGGCAGTCAACTTTTTCATGGGGTTCAACTCTAGTTTGCAGTAATAATTTTTGTCTAGCTGCCTCCAGAAAACTTCAACAGAGGACCACGTCTACCGCCAGTTGAAGCTGTTGAAAGATGAAGGGCTGATATTTGACAGCCAAATCTTGACAGATTTATAATGGCTGGATTCACACCTAGTTTGGCAAATGAAACAAACAAACTACAAGGAAGCCCAGTTAAGATCCAGCATATTCTGGCAGGGATATCTTCTGTTGTTTGACAAGTGGCTCTGAAGACGGATCCCAAACCAAGCAAGACAGCCTTAAAGCAAATTTTTGCATTATTTGAAGCTTGAAAACCCCATAACTAAAATTTTGTTCTGGTTTCATGCAACGGACGTGTCCCATATATAACAAGGGATGTCCAAAACTTGGCCACTTTAAGCCTTGCAATGTGTTGTGGCCTGCCAGCTGCCAACAAAGCTGGTGGCAGATTTGGACGATGAGGAGGTTGGGGAAGAACCTGGGCCAGTACTGGAGCCTGGAGAAGGTTCTGGTGGATGCTCAGCATTGAACATACAGAGATAGAGTCAGGCTGTCCAACATTTCCCAGCCACTGGAGAGGCAGCTGCCTTTGGAATCAGAGATGAGTGAAGAGGAAGAATAGCTGGGGCCTGTTCCAGATGCGTGTATGCACAGAGTAGAAAGGAGAGGTGAACAATGGTGGACAATGAGTCAGGTCGGGAAGCAAAACAAACATGGACATTGACTGGCCCCTCCCTGGCTGGGGAATAAATAGGAGGAAAGGTTGGGTTGTCGCACACAACTGTTCGCATTTCTGGAAAGTTTGCTCCTTGTGTGTTTTGTGTGACAAGGACTGCCTTGCCAGAACTGAAGTTTGTCTATTTTAATTTGCAGCCTCCCAGCTGGGAGCTCACAACTTTGCATTTATCATAACGAGTTGACAAGGACTATTATTTCATTTAGCTGCTTGCAGGACTCTCGCCTGGACTTTCTGTTGGTACAGGCAGTTAATTCCCAATGTGTAAATAAAGAGGGGTTTTCCTTAGTGGGGAGTCTTTCTTGCTTCTGCGAAGGCTGGGTCAGAACAGGTAGAACATCATAGAATAGGAAGGGAGCCTGAAGGTCTTCTAGTCCAACCCATCTGCTCGAGCAGGAGACCTTGTGAAGGTCAGCTCCCAGAATTCCTCAGGCAGCCTCTATTTCAAGCTGAAGTCCAGAAGTGGCCAAAACTTCCAGTAGAACCATCCTTGTGCTGTTACTAGACATCCTACCTGGACTGCGGAGGTTGTGTTCAACTGGGTGGGATTTACTCCAAGAAACCCAAAGCTTTGATTGAGGTGGGACGCAGATGGTGAACTATTGAAAACATGGAACTCCAGGGAATAGGTAACACCTGCACCTCACATTTGGGACCTGGTCTCCATAGCAACCATGCAACAGCCAGCAAATTCATCATGTAGTAGGAATCCTGGAAAATGTTGGTGTTGTGGTTCACCGGCAGCCTGTGGAGATGGCAGTGGAATTGGACAGTGGGGAAGAATGGGGATCAGTCCGGGAGTCCAGAGAGGACTCGGACGAGGGTCCTGCATCCGATGCAGAGATGGGGCCAGGACCATCTGGGAGTGGGGTGCTGACTCTGGATACTCCAGAGTATGGTAGCAGTGAGGCAGAGGAACAAGGGGAGCCTGTTCCCAGTGCGCATGTGCACAGAGCTGCTAGAAAGCGAGAGCAGCTGAAACAAAAGGGGTGACTCGGGAGTAAGGTTGGGAGGTGATTGCCCTTCCCACAAGGTATAAAGGACAGGCAAAGATGATGAAACCTTTGCAGGAGGCAAAGTCATTTGTTCAGTTCAGATTCATTCTTAAAGCTCTTTGTACATCGGTTGGTTGTTTTTTTAGTTCATTGGACACTTCTGTTATTGGCAGCACTTCACAGGAAAGAAAGGTGGGTGCTTATCTCGAGGGACTGTTTGAGATTCATTACCAGATGGGAATGAAAATATTTCCCAGCGTTGCAATAAAACAAGAATTGTTTTTAAAATAAGCGTGTGCATAATTACAGTCTCAGAAGCCTTGGTAAGAACAGTTGGGCCTACATTGGACTAAGCTAGAATGTGATTGATGTCTTCATGCAAGGAATGAAACCAGCCCTGGGTGGTTGATTAACAAAGCATGGTTAAACTACAGGTTAATGTCCTGTGTCAACAATGAGAACAAGGTTATGTTGGCCAGATCTTCACTTATTCATCTAATTTCCTAAATAAATAAAACCGTGAATGCTCAGGATTCTCTAATATATATCACTGGATTCTTCATCAATATAACAACTTATTTAATTAAATGCTATCAATAGTGAACATAGATCCCAGCCCAGTTTTAAACAATTCTGGGTAATTCACAATAATATCTCGCAATAGGCCAAAAAAAATCCGTAAGGAAAGTATTTCCAAGATTATATATCAGTGTGTTTAACTTTGCCCCCTTTAAGACTTTTAGAATTCGACTTCCAACTGGCTGGGGAATTCTGGCAAGTTGAAGTCCACAGGTCTTAAAAGTCATCAAGGTTGGACACCTCTGTTATATGTACATGCAGCTTGGTTTTAAGGCCTTCCTGTGAAGTCTAGACCCACCCTGTTCATTTCTTTACGTATGGAAACTATTCACTGAATTTAACTTACCCATATTTCCCCAAAAATAAGACCCTGTCGTATATTTTTTTGCCACCAAAGACACCAGGTCTTATTTTTGGGGGACGTCACCCACTGACTAACCTCACTTGCATGCGTTACTCCCAGCCTCCAATTTGCTGTCAGAGGCCTTCAGGAACTTCTTCTGTGGCCGACAAAGCTTTCCTGAAGGCCTCTGCAGCTGATAACTGAGCTCTGGATTGATCCAGAGCTTTGTTCTCAGCTCCAGAGGCCTTCAGGAAAGCCTTACCAGCCTTGCCAGCTGCAGAAGAAATGGGCCGGCCAGGCAGGTGCCGAGGTGTGCAAGGCCTGGCTACGCCTGTCCAAAGGTAAGTAGTAAGGCAGCTCCACCCACCCATCCCCACCCTAGCTTAATTTTTACCCGTGCAATCTGGAGTGGGCAGGATCTTGATTAGGGCTTATTTTGGGGGGTAGGACTTATATTGGGCACACATGTAAAAATGAAGCTGGGACTTACTTTCAGGGTAGGTCATATTTTCAGGGAAATGGTATTTATGATGATTATCCCAGAATCATAAATCCCATTTTGTGATTTTCTGACCAGCAAAGTCAACTCAACCAGGCAGATTCACTCAACAACTGTATTACTAACCTCACAACTGTGGCTATGAAGGTCCTAAAATGGGACAAACCTCACTTGACAAATGTCTCACTGAGCAATAGAAATCTGGAGCTCAATTGTGGTCATAAGCCAAGGACCACCTGTATGATAAAATCGAGGCAATTAGAATAAATGAATAAATAAATAAAAGGAATGCAAAGTATTTCTTTTTTTCCTTTGTCGAACGTAGTCACACAATCCAGTGTATAAATTGTTCTTGGGGGATATAAATTAAGGTAAAGGATTGAGTGTCCCCTTCCACTTTAACATGCTATTTCCCACAAACTCTCAGCCGCAAGAAACTTCGCTCGTCAAAGGCCTTCAGACATCTGCAAGGCCTGCTGCCTGACTAGCTTATTTCACACAAAGTTTTTAGCCTAGAGGCTTGGGTGAACTCAGCCAACTGCATCTGATTCACCAAGAGTCAATTAACGGCGCTGAATTAATCATGTAGGTATAAAGCCAAGCAAGCTTTCCAAGCAGAATACGATGGCTGGAGGGTGCAATTTTCTCAAGGAACTTCTTGAGATGTTGGTCTCCACATGGTCATGGAGACAATCTGAATGTTTGCTTTAACAGCAGCAGACAATAAGACTGGCTGTCTGTCTGCTTGTAACTATGGCCAGAATTGCATTTGCAGAACATTGGAAAGGCGTGGAACAGTGGCAAATTGCTACCGGTTCAGCCCGGTTCAACCAAACCGGGAGCAAAACATGCTAAAAGCTCCGACGATCAGCTGAGAGGATAAAGAAGAGAAAAGCACAGGAGTGACTTCACCCATCCCTGCACTTTTCTCTTCTTTACCCTTTCAGCTGATTGGCGCAGCATAGCCTCAGCTGGTGTTTGGAAAGCTACATGCACGCATGTGCGAAATGCACGATCACCGAACGAGTTGGGAAACTGATAGAATCCCACTAACTGGTGAGGAGATCCCCACAGATGAGAAGATAATTTTTTTAAAAAATACTAGAATGTGTAGAAATGGATAGATTTAGTACTAACAATTGAGTATTAATATTATGTTGAGAAAATACTGTTATTATATTATCACTACTGATGAACATTATGATGATGACTACTGCTCAAACTCACTAACAACACTGATATATATACATATATATAATCCTCTATATATATAAAAGCGAAATACCATTCACACATCATCACAAAATCTACAGAATTGTAAAGCCTACAAACTTGAAAATTGGCATGTATGCTCACTAAGGAAGGATTTTTCAAAATGACCATTAGAGCATTATATTTCCTATATTATCATTATTAACACGCTCTGATGCTAAAGAGTTCTCCTCCCCCTCCCCACCTAAAAAAACCAATCTCTTCCAAATGCAAAACACAAGCAGAGGAGTTTCAGTTTCAGAGCACCAAGCAGCTTTAGTACAGAACAGTTGAGCTAATCCACACCCAGGCTCCTTGCTGTCTCCTGCTTGCTCACACAGCAAATATTGTTTCTGTTTCCAAACAGCTCTCAACTCTCTTTCACACTGACAAGACACTAGCCAAATGAATACCGATGGATGTTGGTAGGCAGAGGCAGAATTCCCCCCCCCCTTATTTTCCTTCCCAAAAACTAAGCCCGACCACACAGTTCCGTAGCGAAGCACAGGTATTGAGCTCATTGTTTATGTAGACACTGAAATTGCTGCTCTTTCTTTATATTGTAAAAATAAAAATATTTGAGGAAAACAATAAAAAGACTGGCTGTTTGCTGTGCATTTTGGAGGAATTCAGCCAGTCTGTTTTGCAAACCTTGGATTTATGGCTTGGCCTGCTGCACTATGTGAACCTCGCCCATCGTGGGCTTTCCATCACCCCCATGCCTTACCATGAGCCCAACCTTATTCGGACGAGTGAATCACTTTCCTGTTGATGCAATTGAACTCTTAGGATCTTCCTGAGTTCAAATTTTGGCTTCAACGTTCTGTACAGACGCCACTGCTGAGGTAAATACAGGCAACCCATGCAGCATAATGTTTCAATTACAGTCCATTCAGAAAGTCTTTAAACTCCCTTCACTTTTGCCAATGATGTTATGGTGCCGCCGGACTTTTTATTTTATTTATTTGTTTGTTTGTCAAAAGCTTACAATGTAACAGAAACAAGAATAAACATAGGTTTAAATACAAGAAATCAGAACTAATAATTGGGGACAATAGGACAGGAGCAGTAGGCACGATTGTGCGCTTATGCACGCCCCTTACAGACCTCTTAGGAATGGGGTGAGGTCAATAGAGGTTAGTTTGAGGGTAAAAGAGTGGAGGGTTTGAGCAGGTGACAACAGAGTCAGATAGTGAGTTCCAGACACCGACCACTCTATTACTGAAGTCATACTTCCTGCAATCGAGTTTGGAGCGGTTTACATTTAGTTTATATCTGTTGTGTGCTCTTGTGTTGTTGTGGTTAAAGCTGAAATAGTCATTAACTGGTAAGACGTTGTAACATATGATTTTATGTGCTATGCTTCAGTCCAATCTTAGCTGGCATAGTTCAAGGTTGTCTAAGCCTAGAATCTCAAGTCTGGTGCTGTAGGGTTATTCGGTTGCGAACAGAGGAGTGTAGTGCTCTTCTAGTAAAATACTTCTGGACTTGCTCAATTGTATTTATGTCTGATACAAAGTGTGGATTCCAGACAGCAGAGCTGAATTCAAGTATTGGTCTAGCAAAGGTTTTGAATGCCCTAGTGTGCAAATCAGTATTATCAGTTGTAAAATTTAATTTACAACTCTTAAAGCCTTTTTGGCAATAGTGTTGCAGTGAGCTTTGGCACTCACACAAATTTATTCCCCCCTCCTCATTAATTTCCATTCAACACTCTGTAATGACAATATGAAAATGGAATTTTAGAAATGCCTGTAAGTTTATTTTTTAAAAAAAAACCTGAAATATCCCATTGACAGATGTTGTGATGACCCAAAGGGGCGTGGCACAAAGGCAACACAGTCAAATAAGCAAGAAGTGTCCCTTTAATACCTCCAACTTTGCCCCCAATGTCCAGCTACCTTAGGCTGGAGAAAAAAACTCTCCCAAGAACAGATTTTAAGTGGAGGAAATTCAGTCCGAAAACAAAGTACATATAAACTGTAAATAAAAATCCACACAAACCACGCTGCAGCAATTAACCAGACAGGGCAGAAGAAAGAACTGCAGACTTCAAAGGCCAACACACAGTTGGGAAGACACTAGATAAGCCACAACAATACCAGATAAATTCACAATTTACTCCCAACATCTTACTGTGAGCAGCTTCCTCTTTTATACAATGCGTTCCCAGCTGCAGCTAATGAAGGGAATCAGGCCCTTTCCTCCCCCATAAGCCATGCAACTCATGTTGCTCCCTTCTCTGTTCCTCCCTGCATGCCCTAGGATGAAGAGGGGGTGGGCCTGGGTCTTCCTCCAAATTCCCTCTCCCTTGTTCTGTATCTCCCCTGCTCTGCCCAGCTGGACTTTGCCCTTCCCCAGTTTCTTCCACAGCCATCAGAGTCACACTCCCATTGCTAGTCAGCTGCTCGGACTCCCCCTCCGAATCAAATTCCGACAGGGGCATAACATACGTGTTCAGACCCTTTGTAACGACACCTGAAATTTAGCACCAGTGCCTCCCATTTCTCTTGACCATTGCTGACATGTTTCTCACCTCCTTGGATGAAGCCGACCTGTGGTAAATTAACTTGACTGGACATTGATTTGGATAGGCCTGTAGAAGCTGACAAGGCCACACTGTCAGTAGAGCAGAAGCCAAGCGATCAAAGAAACTGCTTGCCAAGCTCGGAGACCAGATTGTTGTTGTTGTTGTTATTATTATTATTGTTGTTGTTGCTGCTGCTGCTGTTGTTAAGATTTTGTTCTTTTGCACTTTATTAATTTATTTTATTCTTTTTGTTAGTTTTTATTGTTTGTTTGTTTTTTGCTTTAAATATGGTTTTACATTTTATAAGCTGCCTCGAATCGCCCTGGGTGAATAGGTGGCAATATAAAGTCAATAAATAAATGAATGAACAAACGAACGAACGAACGAACGAATATATAAATATATATATAAATAAATAAATAATTGCAAGGCACAAATCTGGGCAAGGCTACAATAAAATTTCTGCTGCTAAGAGCATGGTGGCCTCCATATCTTTCCAATGGCATGACCAGGATTCTTCCCAGAGCTGGTCACCCGGTCAAACTGAGCAATTGTGGGAGAAGGACCTCAGTAAAAGAAGAGACCAAGAACTTGATGGTCACTCTGATTGAGCTCCAGAGATCCTGGTGTGGAGATGGGACAGAGTCCCAGAAGGATAACCATCACTGCAGCCTTCCGCTGATCTGGGCTTTATGGCAGAGTGGCTCGATCAGGGGGTGTCAAAATTGATTTCACTGAGGGTCGCATTGGGGTTGTTTGACCTTAGGGAGAGGCAGGGGACGCGGCCAACTTGGCGTCACATGTGTCGGTGCCTGTGGTGGCCCAAGCGCTCTGCTAGTGAAAACGGGCTCCTGATCTCCGTTTTCGGCTGCGACAGCCTCCCTCTGCCAGTGAAAACGGAGCTCGGGAGGGCTGTGCATGGCTCTTGTGCACTCTGTTTTCGGCTGCAACGGCCTCCTGCAACCCTCTGCCAGTGGAAATGGAGCTTTGGAGGGCCCTGCATGGCTCTCGTGCACTCTGTTTTTGGCTACGACAGCCTCCTGCAACTCTCCGCCAGTGATAATGGAGCTCCGACTCCGTTATCACTGGCAGAGGCACTCTGGGCCAGTCCTTTGCTGTTTCCACAGCAGCCCTGCGGGCCAGATCTAAGCACTCAGGTCTGACACTTGGGGCGGGAGGAGTTAGTTCTGTCCCTCCAAGTGTACATCTCATGCAGTAGAATTAATAGATTGTCGATTTCAAAGTGTCAAAAGATCATCCACATTAATAATCAGTGATCTCAAGGAGAGAGATCTGTGGAAAGTCCATGGAGATTCTCCATAATTCAGGTCATGGTTGTCCCAAAAGTGTTTTTTCCAAAAGGCAACTGGACTTTTTTTTTTCCTTTGAAAACGTTTCGCTTCTCACCCAAGAAGCCCCTTCCTCTTTCCTTTCCTTTCCTTTCCTTTTCCTTTCTTTCCTTTCTCCTTTGCTTTCTTCTTTCCCTTCCCTTCCTTTTATTTCCTTTCCCTTCCTTTCCTTTTTCCTTTCCTTTCCCTTCCCTTCATTTCCTTCCTTCCCTTTCTCCTTTCCCTTTCCTACCTTCCCTTTCTTCTTTCTTTTCCTTTCCTTTCTCCTTTCCTTTCTCCTTTCTTTCCTTTCCTTTCCTTTCTCCTTCCCTTCCCTTCCCTGGGAAGAAGGATGAGAAGTGAAATGTTTTCCAAGGGAAAAAAACAACAAGAAACTCCAGTTGCATTTTGAGGGAAAACAAACAAACAAAACCTTTGGAACAAGTTTCTGAAGCCACCAAATTGGATCTGGGGCCATGAATTACTCTCTTATTCTAAAATGGGAGGTGAAGTGTACTATCTCTGTTTCCACTTCTTAAACCTTCTTCAAATTCTTCTTCTCATCCGATTTGAAAAGTGGGGCTGCTGGACCAGTGGTTTTTTTTGTTTTTTTTAATTAAATCACTCGATATCCCAAACCGATTTGCTCTGAAGGAGATCATCAAACAGTCAATAGAACTCGCTCTCAGGAAAATATGCCCTGCGAAATCATCGCATGCTTTCTCTGCCTTTACGAAGAAGAAATCCTATGATCCACAGCCTTGCATCCAACCACTGCTAGCTACCCAGGATTAGATGGCATGCTGAAGCCAAACCACAATAGGTTTCACATACCCTGCAAATGCAGCCATCATGGTTTGTGAGTTATGGTTTGTGGTTTTAGCTGCTGCCCAGAGAATCTTGGGCCTTTGTTACAGACTGCAGCTATTCTTAAAACCTCAGGCTGTGGGGAATTAAATATATCTTAAGCCGACTTATTGAATATTTGTGCAAAGTCGGGCAGAATTCCTCTTACACAAATATGCCAAATACCAATAAAATCAGCCCCATCCAAAAAAAATTAAAAACCAGCAGCAATTAAAAATAATAATAAATCCAATGACAAAGACTTCTCTCACAATGTTGCATCCTGACTAGATTTTTGGGAAGGAGTGGATGAAATCAGACACTATTGATCAATGAAGGACAGGAAACATCCCAAACGTAAGCAACATCCAAATGTTACTTGGTGAACTTCTTAAAAATAAACATTGATGTTTTGGGCCAAGCTATTCCTATCCTTCTCAATTTCTTTATTATTTGTCCTATTTTCGTACTGGATTTTTTTTCCTATCCGAAGTTGCACAAAAATACATCCACAGGAAAGACACACAAACACGCACATTTTAGTGGGGAAATAATAATAAACCCAGGAGAACACTGAAGCAACCCAAATGCCAAATAAACAATCTGTTGCATCAAAATATTTCTGCAGCTAGCTCTCTGTACTGACATTGGACAGGTTTTAATTTCGTTTCTTTTGGTTGGCCAACTTTTAAGGCCTGCGGACGATAACTCCCAGAATTCCCCACTTCCAGCATGGCTGACTGGGGAATTCTGGGAGTTGAAGTCTGTTAAGTCATAAAAGGGTCAAGGCAGGACACCTTTGATTTAAACACGGCCTGTGCTTTTTTCCATTTCCACTTGCCCTTTAATTCTGAACTCGGTTCTCTACAATTCCTGCATTGGGAAGCTTCCCTCCGCCCCCCCCCTTCCAGACTGAAATAATTTTGGGGGAGTGAAGGGGGGGGCGGAGGAAGGAGCCCTTCTGCACAGGGCCAACAGTTTCTTTTCTTTTCTTTTTGTTAAATATTAAATTTACATGCTGTCCATCACATGACTGAGACGACTCTGGTGGCTTGCAATGCAATATTATCTATCTCTATCTCTCTACCTATCTCTATCTCTCTCTACCTATCTTTCTACCTCTTTTTCTCTATCTCTGTCTGCCTATCTCTCTCTCTCTCTCTATACCTATCTCTCCACCTATCTCTCTCTCTCTCTCTCTCTCTACCTACCTTTTTCTCTATCTATCTCTTTCTATCTTTTCTATCTCTCTCTCTGTCCACCGATCTCTATCTCTTTTCCATCTCTCTCAACCTCTCTATATCTATTTCTCTCTACTTATCTCTACCTATCTTTCTACCTCTCTATCTTTTTTATCTATATTTCTTTCTACTTATCTCTACCTATCACTCATCTATCTATCTATCTATCTATCTATCTATCTATCTATCTATCTATCTATCTATCTATCTATCTATCTATCTATCTATCTATCTAGTATTGCATATATATAAATATGGAACCCTTTTTTGTGTTCCAGAGCCAACCTTGCTGCCTCTCCCTCCAGATCTCTCCTGAAGATGCAGTGGGATAACTGAACCCCAGGCTGCCTTTCTGCTCCCTCCCTGGAAAGCCCACCCCCACTGCTCCCCAAAGAGGACAGTCCAAGACCCCCAAGTCCCAAGATTCAAAAAAAGCATCCAAGGCGCAGGAAGCGAACCGGGAAAGGAAGGCAAAGGACTGTCTGTAAAGGGAGACAAGGGGGGGGGCATGTCAGAGAGGGGGACTGGCAGATGCCCCCCCCCCACTGCCCTGGCGAAAATGGGGTGTTCATGATGGAGGGAGGAATTGGGTGGTGGGTGAAAGGAGAAGGGGGGAAAGGGGAAGGGAGAGTAAGGAGGGAGGGAGGGAGGAGGGAGGGAGGAAGGAAGGAAGGAAGGAAGGAAGGAAGGAAGGAGGAGGGAGAGATGAAGGGTTATGGAAAGGGGAGGGAAGGGAAAGGGAGGAGAAAGGAAATAAGGAATTAAGAAATGGGAGGTTGAAGGAAGGAAGAATTTCAAGATGGAGGGTTAAAGGAAGGAAGAAGAAGGAAGAAAGAAGAGAAGACAAGCAAGGAAGGAAGAAGGAGAGATGGGAGGTTAATGAAGGTAAAAGGAGAGAAAGAAGGAGAGAAAGAAGGAGAGAAGGAAGGAGGAATTAGAGTGGAGAAGGGTTGAAAGGAAGGAAGGAAAGAAAGGATGAAACAGAGATGAGAGGTTGAAGGAAGGAGAGAAAAGGAAGGAAAGGGAAGGAAGGAGAGAATGGCGGAAGGCGTGAATGGAAGAGGTAAGAAGGAGAGAAAGAGAAAGGAATTAGAGGTGGAAGGGTTGAAGGAAGAAGGAAAAAAGGAATGAAAACAGATGAGAGGTTGAAGGAAGGAGAGAAGAGAAGGAAGGAGAGATGGGAGGGTGAATGGAGAGGTAAGAAGGAGAGAAAGGAAGGAAGGAATAGAGCGTGGAAGGGTTGAAGAAGGAAGGAAAGAAAGAATGAAACAGAGATGAGAGGTTATGAAGGAAGGAGAGAAGAGGAAGAAGGAAGCGAAGGGAGAGATGGGAAGGGTGAATGGAAGGGAAACGAAAAGGAAAGAGGCGCCGCAGCTTCCCCAGCAGGCCCGCCCGTCCGCGCCCCCCTCCGGCCTCCCCCGCTGCAGAAGCCCCCTTTCCTCCTCCCGCCGCCGCCTCGCCTCGCCCGGGCGTCGGAGAAGCGACCGGGGCCGTCCCGGCCTTACCTGCCGCCGCTCCTTCTCCTCCAGCCCCGCCGCAGTAGCAGCAGCAGCCCCGGCCGCCTCCGGAAACGCCGCCGCCGCCGCCGCCGCCGCCGCTGCGCTTTCCCGGCGAGCAATTCCGGCCTCCGGCCGCGGCCTGGCCTCGCCTCCTGCGCCGCCTCCCGGGGAAGGAAGAGCCCGGCGGCCGGGAGAGGCGGGCGGGCGGGCGGGACGGAGGGCGACGCGGTGCGGCCGCGGGGGAGCCTCGCAAGGAGGAGCCGATGGAGGAGGAGGAGGAGGAGGGAGGGGGTCCTGCAGAAGCCCCCCCTTCCCTTCCCTCTCTTTCCTCCTTCCCTCTTTCTTCTCCCCTTCCCTTTTCCTTCTTTTCCCTTCCCTCTTTTTTCCTTTTTTCTTTCTTCCCTTTTCCGTCCCTTCTTTTCCCTCCCTTTCTTTTCCTTCCCCTCTTTCTCCTTTCTCCCCTTCCTCTTCCCTTCCTTCTTCTCTCCTTCCCCTCCCTTTCTCTTCCCTACCTTTTCCTTCCCCTCTTTTCCCTTCCTTTCTTTTCATTTCCCTCTCTCTCTCCTTTCTCCTTCCCTTTGTCCTTCCTTTCCCTTTTTTCCCTTTCCTTGGTTTTCCCCCCTTTGAAGGGTGCACTGCTCATTTTTAAAAACTGGCTCACTGAGAGATCCAAAGAAATTAGAGGCTGCCGTGGTTAACATCGTTTTAGGGCAGATATTGGCAATTGCTCTTAAAGATTAAAATTAATAAAAGTAAAATTAAGGAAAGGAAGGCCCTGTGCGTCTAATCTAATAGAGGTTTTTGAGGGGCTTCGTGAATAAGTGGATGACAGCAGGTAGTCCTCGGCTTACAAACACAATTGAGCCCCAAATTTCTGTTGCTAAGTGAGACCAAGTGAGTTTTGCCTCATTTTATGACTTTTTCTTGCCACGGCTGTTAAGTGCACTTGTTAAATGAGTAGCCTGGTTGTTAAGTGAATCTGGCTTCCCCTGACAGAAGGGCGCAAAAGAGGACCACGTGACTCCCCGAGACACAGTCATAAGTATGAGTCAATTGCCAAGCGTCTTGATCACGTGACCACAGGGATGTGAAGAACGGCCATAACTCAGTGCTGTTGTAAGTTCGAATGGTCACTAAACGAAGTGTTTTAAGTCATGGAATTCCTATAGTTGGAAAACAAAGGATTGAAACTAACCAAGGAGGGAAGCAACCTCGAATTAAAGAGAAACTTCCTAACAGTGAGGACAATTAACTAGTGGAACAGAAGTTGTGGGTGCTCCATCTCTGGAGGTTTTCAAGAAGAGACTGGATAGCCCCTTGTCTGAAATGGTACATAGTTTCCTGTTTGAGAAGGGGGTTGGACTAGAAGACCTCCGAGGTCCCTTCTACCTCTACTCTCCATTCTAATTATTTTTTTCTATTCTATTCTCTATTCTACTCTACTCTCTATTGATTCTATTCTATTCTTCTATTCTTACTCTACTCTCTAATTATTTTTTTCAATTCGTATTCTATGTATTCTCTACTCTCTATTATTATTTTTTCAAACTGTATTTACTCTTCTAATTATTTTTCTATTCTATTCTCTATTCTACTCTATTCTGATTCTATTCTTCTATTCTCTATTCTAATTATTTTTTCTATTCTCTATTCTACTCTATTCTCTAATTATTTTTTCAATTCTATGTATTTTCTGTTCTATTTTTTCTATTCTATTCTCTATTCTGATTCTATTCTATTTTCTATTCTAATTATTTTTTCTATTCTATTCTCTGTTCTACTCTATTCTGATTCTATTCTTCTATTCTCTTTTCTAATTATTTTTTCTATTCTATTCTCTATTCTACTCTATTCTCTACTCTCTTCTAATTATTTCTTTTGTATTCTATATTCTCTACTCTATTCTCTATTTGAATAAACAAATTCTGATATTTATTTGGATATGAGAGACTACATGTCCATCAGCAAAGTTATACTCTCTCAGCTCAGACCCTTCATTATAATTTATGCAGGGATGTGTGTGTCCCAAGTCCCAATCTGGAGAGCCAGAAGCAGATTTGCAACTAGCTCTTCTTGTGTTTACTTTGACATAAGAGGGTTTCACCAGAATGTAACAAGTTATTATTTTTTTGTAAAGTATTATTTGGTAGCAAATGTAGCTCTGGGATGAAAAACACTTGGACTTATGGCTACAATGGAATCCAAAATCTCTTCCTGTTAAGCAAGACAATTGTTACATGAATTTTATCCTCTTTTACGCAAAGGGCATTGCCACAATGCCAATGAAAAAAAGTGACTTATGGCCATGTTTTTCACACTTGTGACCATTGCAACATTCCCATGGGCACATGATCAAAATCTGAACCCTTGGCAACTCATATTTATGTCCATTGTGGCATTCCAGGATCATGGGATTCCCCTCCTGCAACATTTTTTAAAAATATTTTATTTTTTTAAATAGTGACAATAATTCCATCTTTCATTCATACAATGTGTTGACTGGGTACATATAACTTGTGCTCACAATCATAATAAGTTTTAACCAATACAACAATAATCACATCTTCTTTGTAAATCATAAATCATTTCCTCTTAAATTTATAATCCTTGTAACCATCTTTTATTGCTTTCTCTGTACATTCATCTACTCAGTTTTAACTTGTTTTATTTTCTAACCCTTTATAAAATAAGTCCCATATCATATATTATTCTGTTTTTTCTTTTTCTTTAATAGAATAGAATAGAATTCTTTATTGGCCAAGTGTGATTGGATACACAAGGAAATTGTCTTGGTGGTATTCTGTGCAAATACAATCCTAGCTGCTGTTAATATATGCATAATTAAATATGTTTCTTCTTTACTATAACATTCAGGTACCATTCCTAGTAAAAAATATTCCAGGTTTCAGCTCTATATGTTTCTTTATCATTTTTTTCCAACCATGTGTGTATTCTTGTCCAATATCTTTTAGCTTCTATGCATGTCCACCACATATGGCTATGATGGCAAACCTATGGCACACGTGCCACAGGTGGCATGCAGAGCCATTTGTGTGGGCACTTACCAAACTTACCTGCACTGCGCATTTGCGCGCCTCCCAACTGATTTTTGGCCTATTTGAGGCCATTTTCCCCCTCCCGGAGGCTTGAAGGAAGCCTCTGCAGCCTCAGGAGGCCGAAAAATGGACCTTCTGGAAATACCAGAAGTGCCAAAACAGGCCCATTTTCAGCCTCCCAAGGCTGCAGAGGCTTTCCTCGAGCCTCCGGGAGGGTGAAAATGCCCTCCCGTGGGCTCCAGAGGCCCTACGGAGGCCAAAAACAGGCACTCTGTTATTTCCAGATGATTTTCAGCCCATTTGAGGCCATTTTTGTCCTCCCAGAGACTTGAGGGAAGCCTCTACAGCCTTGGGAGGCCGTAAAACAGGCCTTCCGGCACACCACAACAGAAAGGTTCGCCATCACTGATATGGTAATATGTTCCAGATTCATGATGACACTTCCAGCATTTGGGTGATTTATCTGTAAACATCTTTGCCACTTTTGCTGGTCCCTCCTGCAACTTTCTGACCAGCAAACTTAAGGGAGAAGCCCAATTCACTTAGCAACCGGGTTGCTCGCGTATCCGCTGTGGGGATTCACTTAACAAGTGTCCAGAAAAGTCATAAAAATGGAGCAAACCTCACTGAAGAAATGTCTGGCTGAGCAACAGAAATGTTGGGGGCTCCATTGTGGTCATAAGTCGAGGACCCCCTGTATAATAAAATCAAAGCAATTAGAATAAAATAAAATGAACGCAAATTATTTCTTCTTTCCTTTGCCTCTAACATAATCACACAAGTCATCGTACACATTTGTTCTTGGGCGATATAAATCAGGATAAACAGGTTTGAGTGTCCCCTTCCACTTTAACGTGATATATTTTCCACAAACTCTCAGCCACAAGAAACCTGGCTCGTGGAAGGCCTTCAGACACTCAGCTCCATTGCAGTCATAAGTCGAGGAGAAGAAAGGAGAGAGAAAGAGAAGAAAGAAGAGAGGGAGAGAAGAAAAAGAGGGAGGGAGAGAGAAGAAAGAGAGGGAGAGAAATCAAACTGGTCATAGAAACCAAACCAATATACTCAACTCCAAAGATCTGAAGACATGGATTGTGAGAATAGGAAAGATAGTTCAGTGTACTGGTTAAACTATTAGGGCCGTGGTGGGGTTCAATTTTTTTTATTACTACCGGTTCCATGGGCATGGCTTGGGTGTGCTGTGGCTTGGTGGGTGTGGCATGGCAGGGGAACGATACTGTAAAATCTCCATTCCCTCCCCAGCCCACTAACCTGCTTTCCAGTTCCATTCTCCTGTGCAAGGCAACCAAAGAAGACCCAGCCAATCAGCTGGGACTCAGGAGGCAGAGGATAGATGGGGGAATGGCCAGTCAGAGGCGGAATTTGCCGGTTCTCCAAACTACTCAAAATTTCCACTACTCCAGAACTGGTCCGAACCGGCTGAATACAACCTCTGTCTTTGGGTCAGAAATCAGGAGTCGGTGAGTTCTAGTCCCAGCTTAGTCATGAAAACCAGCTGGCTGACTCTTTTCTTCTCTCTTCTCTCTCTCTCTTTTTAAAATATTTTTATTCTACATATTTCATTGATAGTCATCACAGTTCCAATTTTACAATATCAATATGCATTGGTTATGTCAAGTCCTTCCTTTTTTTCTAAACATCACAGCATACATCCTGATTGAAACTAACATACAGTATAATCTCTTTTCACTAGTGTTATATTCTTTCTCTCTCTTTTCTCTTTTCTCTCTCCTTTCTCCTTTCCCTCTTTCTTCTCTCCCCCCCTCTCTCTCTCCCAACCGACCTCACAGGGTTGTCATTGTTGTGGGGGAAAATAGGAGAGGGAAGGTGTGTTGGATATGTTAGCCACCATGAGTTATTTATTAAAAAAAAAAAAATTATAAGATGCAAACAGAAACAAACAAGAGCATCTATCTCCCTGTGGCTCATCCAGCAGAAAGCCTAATGCACTCCTAGAAAGCCTAATGCAATCTCAAAAAGAAGCCTCTCTCCATGCTTCTCCAGGGTCCGGAGGGGGGTACCCCCGAGGGCATCTAGGTGGCCCTGCAAGTTTGGCTCCTCGCCTCTTCCTGACCAAGCGGGGCTTTAATATATATACATATAAATAAAATATTTATAAATAATATAAATATACATATATTGCCTGTATATATATAAAATTATATATAATATATATAGGCATCCTCTCCCTTCTGGATCAGCTGACCGGAGGGCTGTACTACAATCCCCCTGGGGGGGGGGAGGAAAACGAGCTGGGCTCCCAGCCTGCTCCCAGGTCCTGCCTGCCCCCCCCACTCGAAGGGGTGCCAGTCCGCGCAGAGGGAGCGAAATGGAGACCTAGAACAAGAGTAAAGGACCTTTGGGTGGGGAATTGAAGCGGGGGGGGGGGAGAAAGTGGAGGACGGAACCATCTCCCAAAGCGGGGGGGGGTTGCGCTTCTCTTGCCCCAGCAGCACACAGACACCCCTCTCCTCCTCGGCAGTGGGGCCGGTCCGGTGACAGCATATATATATATATATATATAGGAGTGGGGCGGGCGGTTGTTCTGGTCCAGAACGGCCTCCGGGAAGCACGCGGCGTTGCAAGCGGCAGGATGGCGTGGCAGCCCATGGAGATCAACCCGGAGGTGAGGCGGCGGCGGCCTCTGGGCTGGGTGCGCTTAATGGTCGCGGGGAAGGGGCTGGAAGAGCTGGGGGGGGGGGTTGTCTCGCTGGTTTGCTGGCATTGGGGTGATCCTGGGTGGGCTGGGTGTGGAGTGTAGAGCGTTCTCCTGCCCGGGCTTTCAGGCGTGGGGCTGCTGTTTGCAATCTCTGCAAAGAGATCTCTTGGCCTAGTGGGTAGGGTCTCCGCTGCCTTTGCAGAGCCCTGGAAAGGTGGGCCTGGGGGGGAGAGGTGAAGAAAACAGGAGGGGGGGGGGTTTCCCCCTTACAGGCAGGCTGACTTTCCGACCCCTCGCCTCTTCTTTCTTGTCTTTCAGATGCTGAACAAAGTGAGTTCAAGGAGGGGGCAGACGCTCTCTTTCGCCGGACTGGGCGTTTCCACGCTCGCATTGCACGCTGCTTAAGTCCTCCCCCTTCTCCTCCTTTTGCAAAACGGTGGGGGGGGGAGGCGTCGACAGGTGCTCGCCCCCTCCCTCCCTTGCCCTGTTGGGGAGGGGGTTGTGTGTGTGTGTGGGGGGGGCGCAGGGACAGTCACCAGAAGGGGGGGGGAGAAGAGGTGGTGGTCTCGCCTTCAGAGGCTGCTCCTCCAGGGCTGGGCGGCAGGGGTGCTGCGACCTGTGGTTTTGTGCTGTGTCACGCCAAAGGGAAGGGCGGTAGCGCCGGTCGGTGTGGGCAGGGACTTGCTTGGAAAGTGGAGGGGAGGAAAGATTGCCAGACCAGGATATTCTCTCCTTAACGGTGGCAGTGGTCCTGCTTGCTCTTGGGCAAGCCCACCAGCCTTTCCCAGCATCTTCCATCAACCTCTGGAAGTGTGAGCATCCTTTCTCTGCCTTGGGTACCACTCCCATGTTCTTGGAAGCCGCACCGCAACAGTGGCCACAAGCAACACACACCCTTTTCTCTCCTAAGTGTTGCATATGCAAACACAATATAACCTATTTGTTCCTGGAAAAGGACAGACCTGGTTTTGTTTTTTGTTTTGGCTTCTCTTTTTAACCACCTACCTTCCCTTCACCTTGGCTCTTTTTTTGCATCCCTACTTCGACTGAAAGCCCATTTTGGATCTGAATTCCAAATTATCCTGTTTCCTTTGGCTCTAATTGGGGGCGGGGGAGTGTCTTTAAACTTGACAGCTTTTAAGACTTGTGAACTTCAATACCCAGAATTCCTCCTCCGGTCAGGTTAGCTCAGGAATTCTGGGAGTTGAAGTCTACAAGTCTTAAACTGCCCAAGTCTGAAGACCCCTGGAATAGATAAGAGAGGTAGAATAGAAGGAGAGAGAAAGAATAGATAGAATAGATAAAAAGTGGTAGAGAGAATAGATCAAGAGTCTTTAAACTCAGTTTAACACTTTTGGACTTCAACTCCCAGAATTCCTGAGCTGACATGACTGGAGGAGGAATTCTGGGAGTTGAAGTCTACCAGTCTTAAACTGTCAAGAGTTTGAAGACTGTTCCTCTAATCTATACAAAGATGAGCAGAACTGCTAAAATTTACACTTGAGGCCCAGGGGTGACAATGTTAGGACCTCTAGACTGCAACTCCCAGAATTCCTGAGCCAGCCATGCTGACTCAGGAAATTTGGGAGTTAAAGTCCACAGTCTTGTTGTCATGGCTGCCCACACCTGATTAAGGTTGGTGAGCTAAAAAGCCCAATAGCTTGAACAAAGCAGTGCATTCTATAAAGGTGAGTCATTTACCTGATTCTTTGTAATTCCCACATCTGGTTTTTTTAATTTAGTTAATGACCAGGTGCACAACATGGAAATGGAGACAACAGGATCACAGAGATTCATTACTACATTTTCTTTTTATCTATTTTCCCTCAAATTAGATCCTGTATTTTTTTTATTGATACAATGGTAAGACCAATCAAGCTTTCTACAGTGTGGTTGAATGAGAAATCTAGTTTATTTTTCATTTATTTGCCAGAATAAGCAGGCTTCGTGTATGCAGAATGGGATGGCTGTATTAAATCTAATAAACAATGGATTTCATTTTGCTAGAATCTGATAAAAAACCCAAAGCAGACGATGAAGATGCTGCCTGCTTGGGAATTGGAATGCAGAACAAGCTGCAATTTTTTTTGCTCCCCAGAACAAGGTGCAATCTTTTACTCCATAGAATAAGGTGCAATTTTGCTCCAACCCCCTCCCCCCATGGCATTACTTACCATTTTAGCCATTGTCTACCCAACTGCAAAATGAAGGCTTCTTCTGCAGGTTTCCAACCTGTGAAGCTTTTTTGCCTATTTGCTTTTGATTACCTATTATATGTGGGAATAAAATGGGAATGTTCTCATCTTTTAGTTTTATGTAATTGGAAATATTTGCTGAACCTTCACTGGATTTGGGAGTTTACCACCACCTCATTCCCAAAGTAAACCAGAAAATGAATAATTAAAAATCCCAGTTTTGAACCCAGACCATAGAAGCGCTGATGGCTCAGCTCACCAAAATAACACTTGCTGGTTGGTGTTATGTTCAGAAGTGACCATGATTTGCCTGCAGGTGTGAGATACCCAGTATTGTGTGTCCTTCCCTTGACTGTGTAGATACTCTGCCGCCTAGGAGTTGCCCATGGTTGGCAATTCGTGGATGTGCTGGGATTGGATGAAGACATTTTGAGCACCGTGCCAAGCCCAGCTTGTGCGCTGCTTCTGCTGTTTCCCCTTACTGCTCAGGTAAGTATTAAAGCTAAATAAAAATTAAAAACAAAAATGAAAACCTTCCACCTCTCTTAATGCAGAGATTTCCAACCACCTAGCAAGTTTATGACTTGGGGACTTCAATTCCCAGGATTCCTCAGCCAGGCATGTCATGCAGAGGAATTCTGGGAGTTGGAAGTCCCCAAGTCGTTAAGTTACCAAGGGTGCAGAGCCTGGACTTATTTTTATAGTCCTTTGCAATACTGTTGGATGTCATTCATGAATCTAAAGTACAGATCTCCCCCTGAAGTGGATTTGTCCTTTGAATGTCCTGCAAAGGAATTTGCAGAACTGCCTTGGGAATTTTGAGCAAAACAATTCACTGGGTTTTGAATCCGGATAGCAAATTTACAGTAAATACTCGGGAGAATGGCTGCTGCTTGCTTATAATATCCATGGACATTTGCTTAGAAGCCAGAATTGACAACTATTGAGCACCCTGGAATGTATTTCAAGAAGAAAAAAGCCCTAGACCATGTTTCTCCAAAAATAAGAACCTGCCTTACATATTTTTTTCACCACCAAAAAAGGCACCAGGTCTTATTTTTGGGAGATGTCACCGACTGACTAACCTCACTTGTGTGCATCACCCATTTGTATTTGTATACAGACAGTCCTTGACTTAACCAGAATTGAGCCCCAAATTTCCATGGTTAAGCAAGATAGTTCGGTGGGTTTCACCCCATTTTTTGACCTGCCACAGCTCTTATGTGAATCCCAGCAGTTGTTAAATGAGTAACACTGTTAAGTTAATCTGGCTTTCTCCCCAGTTGACCTTCCTTATCAGAAGGTCACAAAAGGGAATGACATGACCCCCGAGGACACTGCAACAGTCATAAATATGAGTGGGTGGCGGAGCCTCTGAACTTTGACCATGAGACCAGAGGGATGGTGCAATGGTCATAAGTGTAAAAAATGGTCTCAAGTCACTTTTGTTCAATGTTGTTTGTAACTTTGAACAGTTGCTAAACAAGTGGGTGTAAGTACCGAAGCCACATGATCCCCTTTTGTGACTGACGGCCAAAGTCAACGAAGCCAGATTTGCTGAACTGTGTGACTCAACTTACGACCACCATGCAGGCCAGCGTTTCTGTTGTGAAGTCAGATGCTTGTTAAATGAATTTGGCCCCACATTATGACTTTTCTTGCCTCTGGTAATGTGAATCACTGCAATTGGAAGACTGGTAACCTAGTTGTTATGTGACATGGTCATGAATATGCTTCAATTAATGATAAATAACTTAGAAAGTTGTTAAACTGATGGGTTTTTTTTTTTGCTGTTGGACTAGTTATTAAATTACACAAAAGACATCTTTGGAATAAATGTGAAAATGGGAAGTTATAGGGGTATGTTAAATACGGTTAATTAAGAATATAGCTAAAATGTGACATCAGTTTTCACCATTTATTGAATAGATTAATATACCTAAAATAATAAATGAATTAGAATGTAACCAAGGGGAAAATACCATGCAGAATCTGCCTTAAAATATATAAGTGTTATGCAGTAGCAAGGTGTCATGCCCCTGGTGGAGACTGACTCTGAGGGAGAGGAGGAACAGCCAACAGAGTGTGGAGATGTGGCTCTGGAGGTTGTGGAGGAAGCTAGGGAAGGGCACAGGCCGGTTGGGCAGTCAGAGGAAGACTCAGGCCCATCCCCTCTCCATCCTAGGGCACGCAGCGAGGAGAGCATAAGGGAGAAATGTGAATGACGTGGTCTACAGGGGAGAAAAGGGCCCTGATCTCCTTCATGGGCTGCAGCTGTGAGAACTGGATAAAGCTGTGAGCCACTGCTGTAAACAAAGCATGAAAATATTTCTAGTCTCTGTTCTTACCTGAGTTTGGCGTCCTTCCCAGTGTGTATTCGGATGTCTTCAAGCCCTTATCTTGCCTGGTTCCCTTAATTGCTTCAGTGTGGTTTGTGTTGTTTTTTTTATTTATAATTTATAGGTATTTTTAGTTTAAACTGCATTTCCTCCTTTTTGCAACTTTTTGTGGGGGAGTTTTTTGTTTCCAGTCAAGGATATTTTGAGCTTTGAAGCCAAGTTGAAGGAATTAAAGGAACTTCACCTGTTTTTGTGCCTGTGTTTATTTTGTATCCCACCCTGGGTAATCACACAAGGAGATTATTGGTACTAACTCAAAAAGTGATAACTAAAATACGATTATACTATGATAAATCATTACTATGAATTAAAGGGGAGTTAATTGATGTATAAGACAAAGGGATGGTACACTCAAATTAGTAGTTGAAAGGGGACATTTTTGAATTATTAGAACTATGATGTTTTGAATAATGAATTGAGAGTATGCGATGAATTTGCAAATGTGACAGATAAAAGTAGAAGTACAATGAGTATAGAACAAGAAATAACATTTAAAAATATTACATAAAGAAGACACAACAATATTCAAAGAAAAATAAAAAGTTAAGATATGAATAGAAAATATATATAATAAGTGCGAAGAATATAAGAACGTTTGAGAAAATTTGTAGATATTATAAATGTAATGATATGTTATGGAATTGAATGTGAAATATAAATATATAACGAAGGTCATGTTTGTATGGAAATGTAAAAACCCGAAACCACACTGTTCACTAAAAGATAAAAATAAAAAACTTTTTACCAAAAAAGATGATTATACTTCAATTGTAGCATGAAAACTTCCGGAAAAAGCAAATTGACGAATTGAAGGGCCAAGAAGTGAGCCCAGATGTGTACTTTGTGAAACAGACGGCGAGTAACTCCTGTGGAACCATTGGCCTCATCCACGCAGTAGCTAATAATCAAGATAAGATTCGATTCGGTAAGTAACCAGGGGAGAGAATTTTCCAATGGCTATGTAAACCTTGCAAGCTTTACTGGAACTCTGAATTGTCAGTTGACATGGACTTAGCTTCGGGGAACATAAAATTTTATTTTTTGAGCCCCTAGGAATTCAAGGAGTAGTCAAAGCCTATGTCAACTTATAAAATATTTCTCTGGACTTTTTTTAATTATAAATTTTTTTATTAGTTTTCAGTAAACAAACATATACAAACAAAACACAAAACATAAAAATATAAAACTTCTTTTTGGAAAGCGGCTTAATCCCGGGTTACATCTTTTTGTACAGACATAAATTTGAATTCATGCTCACTTTTTATCCCATTTCATATCTTATTACATTTCTAACATTTTCTGTGAAGCTGTCTCCCCTTCTTTTCACTCTCTTAGAATTCTATTTTTATTATTTCATCTCACATTTAAATCATTATGCGTATATCCTTGTGCTGTCTATTTCACATTTTTTATTATGCTGTGTTTCATTAACAACGAAATTTGCTCCTGGTAATCACTGTGTTAAACGATATGACAGCCTTTAAATATCTGTTCGCCGTAAATTTAACAACTTAAAGTAATATATGACTTTTCAATTCGATGTCCTGCTTAGTACATTCTAAAGCTACGTTACTATATTATAAAATACAAACATCTATGAATAATAAGTTTATAATATTAATTAAACAATGAGGCTCGCATAGGCAAATTAAGCTCTATTATTAAATCCCAAATTTTCTGACATTATTTCAAATATTAATACAACCAATACAATCTTATGTCACTTTCCTTTTTTAATATCATATTTTTACCCACTACTCTAATAGATCTTGTTTCTTTACAGTCTTATTTTAAAACTTTGTAACTTCTCTTCAGTTTCTTATATTATCTTTTCTCATTAACACAAAATTTCTCCTGTATCACTGGTAAAGCTATGACGCCTTGTGAGAGATCTTTCCCCTAAATTAAACACCTTGAAATAATATGACTTTTCGATTCTGATTCTACTTTAGTACGTTCTAAAGCTCTACATGTTATATTATAAAATAAAGAGTTAACTAAGTTCTATATATAATTTAAAACAATAATCCATAGCAATTTAAGCTCTATTATTAAATCCCAGTTTTCTATTTATTTCAAATTAAATACAACAATAACAATCTTATGCTAACTTTTGCAGAAATCTCTTTTTTAATCATTATTTACCCACTATCTCCGAAAAATTCTTGGTTTCTTTACATCTTGTTTTTAAACCTTTTGTAACTTCTCTTCCCTTTTTCCTTTCCTTTTCTTCTCCAATCCTGCTTATTACCCCTTGTCTCTTATATCTCCACCTTCTTAATCTCAACCTTCTTCTGTATTTCTCTTTCCTGTTGCTTTCATGACATTATATCATCTTCACCTTATTTTTTCCCTTTTTTGGTTTGTTTTATAGTCTTAAATTCTCCATTCTCTTTCTCTCTTTCCCTTTTCTTCCCCAAACGACAAGTTGGTTGTTCATTAAAGATGGGCTTCTTCTTTCATCCCCAATCTATCTTGTTCTTGTACGTTTCTGTGCGCCTAAGTGATAAATCGCCATTTCTAAAAAAATGGAAGAACAGATCCAGAAGAGCCCTTCCCTCGTGTTCCTCTTCGGTTTTAGTTTTTATAAATTCAATTTTCGTTCATCAACCAATAGTGCCACTTGTGAAAAGTTTTTTAGACAACCGGAAATGTTTTTTAGTCTTTTCAAAATAATAATTTTCCAATCAAGTCCCAGAGGTCACCCAAAGTATCCAATAACACACAGTCTGTTTTTCATATTAGCACTTTCCTCTTTATACTTCCTCTTCTGGAATTATAGTTCAGTTATAAAAGCTCAATTAAAATTATATTTTTCTTTTCCGAAAAGGTGTTTGTTACAGTTTCACTCGATCTTATAAAATTCCACAGCAAGCCTCCTCCAAGAAAATCTTAACATGATTCTTTTGCTCTCCCCTTCCCACTTATAGCAAAAAAAAAAAAAAATTCCAATGCTCAGAAACTTTATGGCTTGCAGTTTTCTAATTTAATTACTAACTGATGCCAAAACGGGTTTTTTCCGATTTATCCAATTCATTTGGCTATCACCAATAAGGAGAAGGTAGAAGAAAAAAACTTTCCCTTTTTACTTTCATTCGCCGCTTCTTCCTCTTTGTCAGGAATGATGTATCTTTAATGAAACTTAAATTCCAGGGTATTTAAATGTTACATTGTCATCCCGGTTAGCCAAAAACTTTCACTTTCTCAGCTTCCTCTCTCCTGCACATTCTTATCCGGATGAAAGCTTCTTTGTGGCGGCCATTGCTGACCGCCGCTCCACCGCTTTCGGAAAAAGGAGTTAAGTCAGCTGAGGAGGGGGGGTACGATTCCCCCGGACCGCTGCTGGATCTCCCCTATTTTCAGTTACATCTACGGGGTAACTATAGCCCCCAAATCCAGCTGGATCGGGGGCACTCCAGCGGCGAGCGCAGCAGAAACCGTGCACAATCGCGGATTCCTGCCGCCTCCACAGCCTTGCAGACCGGAAGTCCTTATATTTTTCTGGTCTTTTTAGAGTTGCCAACATAAAGGGAGGAGGGAGCAGTGTAGCAGCTTGCAAAACCGAAAGTGCATTCCATAAATGTTTTCAAAGACAGTTTCTAGGTGACCAAAGTTTCTGCCACACAAAATTCTACCTGGAGAGCATGATTGATGGCTCTTGGCTATGGATGTGTCCCATTGCAGAATATGAATTACAATACACACGGGGTGAGGGAAAACCAGGGTCAAGGGTGACAATGAATTATGTGTCTCGGAGTCAGCTACACCCAGGCAGTGCTGGCATGTTAACTCCCAATAAATCCTTTTTAAGTTTTGGAAGTTTGGTTTGAGACTCATGATTTAAATGGGGGTCCCTGCCTTACTCCTGACAACCTGCAGAGGAGATGATGTAAGTTTCCGTTCTTGGGCCTGTCTGAAATTTTGAATGATGATTTAGAGTTTAAAATACATGTGGGAGTTAACTCTGTAGAAATAAATGTGCCTCAAAACCTTGCAGATGTAGTTGGTGGAATCATCTGCTTCTATAGTTTCCCTTAAAATATGTCTGGAAAGTAAGCCCTAACTTGATTTTTTTATTTGTGCCCAATATAAGCCATACCCCCAAAATAAGCCCTAATTCCAATCCCACCCACTCCTGAGTGGACGGGTACAAATTAAGCTAGAGTGGGGATGGGGGATTGGAGCTGCACTACTACTTACCTTTGGAAATCTAGGCCTCGCACACCCCAACACCTGCCTTGCTGGCCCAGTCCTTCTGTCGCCAGCAAGGCTGGCAAGGCTTTCCTGAAGGCCTCTGTAGCCAATAACAAACTCCGGATTGATCCAGAGTGTTGTTATCAGCTGTAGAGGCCCTCAGGAAAGCCTTGCTGGCCATAGAAGAAGTTCCTGAGGGCCCCGACAGCGAAAAGGAGCCAGGGGTGACAGGTGCAAGTGAAGTTAGTCAGTGAATGACATACCCTGAAAATAAGACTTGGTGGCAAAAAAAATACAAGGCAGGGTCTTATTTTCGGGGAAACACGGGTAGTAGTAGTACTGTAGTAGTGAGGTATTCCAATATCTAAGGGGTTGCCCCAAAGAAGAAGGTTGAGTCAAGCTATTTTCCAAAGCACCTGAAAGTAGGTCAAGAAGATGGAAACTCATCCAGGAGAGAATCAGCCTAAAACTAAGGAGGAATTTCCTGACACTTAGAACAATTAGTGGATTTTCCTCCAAAAATTGTGGGTGCTCGATCACTGGAGGGTTTCAAGAAGAGATTGGACAACCTTTGGTCTGAAATGTTACAGAGTGAAGACTAGGCTGCTAGGACTTGAGCAGGGGGTTGGACTAGAAGACCTCTTCCAACTCTTGTTCTGTACTCTATTCTCTGCTGCTTTCTTTCCCTATATAACGCTATCCCTTTGTAATTCCGTCTTTTCCAGATGAAGGATCTGCATTAAAAGAATTTCTGACTGCAACAGCTGGACTCTCCCCAGATGAGAGGGCAAAACGTCTTGAAAACAACAAGGTAAAAAGATGGGTGACTTGGATAAATTTTTATTTTATTTTCTCCAAGGTGGTTTGAGGTGCTCATAGAGGCTTAAGGGTGTGTTCCAGAGGTGGTATTCAGCCGGTTTCTGACCAGTTCTGGAGAACTGGTAGCAGGAAATTTTGAGTAGTTCGGAGAACTGGCCAATACCACCTCTGACTGGCCTCGCCAACCCCATCTCTTCTCTGCCTCCCAAGTCCCAGCTAATCAATTGGGCCATCTTTGGTTGCCCTGCACAGCAGAACGGAGCTGCAAAGCAGGTTAGTGGGGTGGGGAGAGAATCAGAAGTGGATATTCAGCCAGTTTTGACCAGTTCTGGAGAACCAGTAGTGGGATTTTGGAGTAGTTTGGAGAATCAGCAAATACCACCTCTGACTGGTCCCACCCCCATCTATTCTCCGCCTCCCATTGAGTCCCAGCTAAATCAGCTGGATTGTCTTTTGTTGCCCTGAACAGGAGAACGGAGCTGAAAAGCAGGTTAGTGGGGTGGGGAGGGAATGGGGATTTTGCAGTATTCTTTCCCTGCCACCCCTGATTTAGATAATGGTATGATTTTTATATGTCTTCCATTCAGTGTTTGTGATAAATTACAACTGGTTGATATTTGAAATGTATAATCCTGAATGTAGGTTGTTCTTGTGTTAAATCAACCGTTGGGGTCAGAATTCCCCATCATTAAGCCATGCAGCCCTAAAGTCAGGTGGCCACATCATTTGGGGATGACAATTCTGGCAGCCCTGGTGGCTATTTTTAAGCAAGGACCTCATGTGATCGTGATTTCCCACTTCCCACTGGCTTTCCCAATGATTTTGCTCACGGGATGCCAGAATATGCTGCTTACGATGGCCTCTTAAGGGTGGCTCAGTGACTAGACGCTGAGCTTGTCGATCAGAAAGGTCGGCAGTTCGAATCCCTAGCGCCGTGTAATAGAGTGAGCTCCCATTCCTTTTCCCAGCTTCTGCCAACCTAGCAGTTCAAAAGCACATTTAAAAAATGCAAGTACAAAAATAGGAATCACTTTGGTGGGAAGGTCACAGGGTTCCATGCACCTGCGAAGGCGTTTAGTCCTGCCGGCCACATGACCACGGAGACATCTTCGGACAGCGCTGGCTCTCTGACTTTGTAACGGAGGTGAGCACTGCCCCCTAGAGCTGGAAACGACTAGCACAGATGTGCGAGAGGAACCTTTACCTGTACCTGAATTATGGCCTCATAATTCGCAAGCCAGGTTGCAGTTGTCTGGTTCACGATCATGCGACTGAGTGGACATGGCTACAGCCCAGAACAGCAAGAACCGGTCATAAATAAACATTTGCTCAGTGCCACGCAAACTTTTAATGGTTACTAAACAAACAGACATAATCTGAAGACCTATCTATTAATGATTTTTTTTTCCCCTTGAAGGGTTTCATTCAGAATTTATGCTCGGCCAATCATGCTTGTTGAACAGGTAGTAGATTAGGAGTGTCAAATCTCGGCCTCCTTTAAGACTAGTGGACTTTAGGAAAAGTGAAAAAAAACCCAATAGAAGAAGAGGTGATAAAAAAAAATAATGGAATGTACAGAAATGAGTCAATTGACATTGGCAATTAGAGAGCAAGAAGAAAAAGATTATTATAAAATATGGCTAGATAGCAGTAGACCTTAGATTTATATACCGCTTTATAGTGCTTTACAGCCCTCTCTAAGCAGTTTTTACAGAGTCAGCCTCTTGCTCCCAACGATTGGGATCCTCATTTTACCGACCTCGGAAGGATGGAAAGCTGAGTCAACCTTGAGCCTTGATGGGATTTGAACTGCCAAATTGTAGGCAGCTGGCTGCAGAAGTAGCTTGTAGTACTGCACTCTTAACCACTGCGCCACAGAGGCTCCGTTGTAGATAAGAAAATAGAGAAATAAAATATACTATAATATAGATATAAAATAATAGTAAAGATGACACATTGTAATATGTTATATTTGATTATTGTGAAATGAATATTATGAATTAGACATTGTAAAAGTTGAGACTTGCTCGAAAAGGATGATATGAACTTACAATCAAAGTCTAATCATGGTTTGATAGCAATATGATATGGATAGCTGATTTACGTAATATGAATTTTAATTTTAATTTAGGAGGGAAAGACTGTTAATATTGTGCACAAGAGATACGTACCAACCGACACATTGTACAATGGAAAATGATTTTATTTGATTTGTGTTTGTGTTTCTCTATGTTTGTTGTCAAAATAAAAAGTTCTTTAAAAAAAACCTTGTGGACTTCCAACTCCCAGAATTTTCCAGCCAGACATGAATTCTGGGAGTTGAAGTTCAGCGGTTTTAAAATGGCCAACATTAGACACCCCTAGCGCAGATAGAACAGATTTGTAGGAACGGGATAGTGGATTTAGATAAAATCATTAACATGCTGTTCAGCACCGGAGGTTACAAAACAAAAGCTGCATCATTTCTGATTGTTTTAATCTCTTCCCAGGCCATTCAAGAAGTCCATAATGCGGTAGCACAAGAGGGCCACTGTCGGGTAAATAATACTGCATTAATTTATAGGTTTTTCAACAATAAGATGGGCCAAGAACTGGTGTTTCAACACTGAGAGGGTTATAATAGAATTTTGCAAATCTCAACATGTTTCCCCACTTTCTTCCTTTTTTTGGAGGGGGGGTGAGAATGGGGGGGACAGGATTGTGTCTGAGACGCTTATTCTGATCGTAGATCTGTCTCTAACTTTATTCGATTTTATTTATTTTATTTAACTTGGTTTCTTTTATCTGGCCAGCGTTGTAACAGCAGCTCTTTCTTGTGTGTTCCTCAAGGTTATTCCTTCTAGCAGGGATGTGAAAATGCCAGGGAAGCTTGTTTCTAAAATATTACAAAAAATAAAAATAAAAGGAAATAAATGTGCCACCATTATGTCTATGGAGATCCTCAAGTCATCCATAGTTGTCCCAAATGTGTTTTTTTTTCCAAGTGGCAACTGGACTTTCTGGTTTTTCTTTGAAGACATTTTGCTTCTCATCCAAGAAACTTCTTCAGCTCTGACAATGGTGGGGAATGGAAGGAATTATACTCCTTGCAGACAGCTTGGTCATTTGCATCCTTTTTAGAGAATCAAGGAAGCCTGGGTAAACCTCCAAGTGACCTCAAAGACACTCTAAAAGGATATAAATGACTAGCTGTCTGCAAGGAGTATAAATCCTTCCCTTCCAAACCATCCAGTCCAAGCTGAAGAAGCTTCTTGGATGAGAAGCGAAACATCTTCAAAGTAATACCAGAAAGTCCAGGTGCCTCTAGAAAAAGCACCTTTGGGTGCCACCATTATATACATCCCTTCCTTGTTCTTACTAGATTTCTAGGTTCTTGATTCTATCTTTCCTTAGGCTGAAGATGATAAGGTGAACTTCCATTTCATTCTATTTGCCAGCGTGGGCGGACACCTCTATGAACTGGGTAAGTTTTGTGTCTATGTGTGTATGTGTGTGTTGGGTTTAAAAAGGCCAATTTTCTATCTCCAATTCTAACACTCATTGCAGAGCAGTTCTCCAGTAGTATTTGAGGCAAGCACAACTTTTAGGCACCAATAAATGCATTTGACTTAAGGATCCATAGCATATGTTTCTAAAGAGGTCCTTGTACATGCTACAAAATTAAGGAGGATACTTTTCTCCAGAGATGCAATCCACACAGGTAGCCCTCAACTTACAACAGTGTTGTGGCCCACCAGCGGCGAGCAGAGCTGGCAGCAGATTCGGGCAGTGAGGAGGTTGGGGAGGAACATGGACCAGTCCTGGACTCTGGGGAAGGCTCTGACGAGGGCTGTGCATGGGAGGCAGAGATGGGGCCAGGGCTGTCCAACAGTTACCAGCTGTCTTTGGAGTTGGACATCAGTGAGGCAGAAGAACAGCTGGAGCCTGTTCCCAGTGTGTGCATGTGCAGAGCTTCCAGACAAGGGAACAGCTAAGGAACAAGGGTGGACTCGGGAGTAAAGGCTCAGGTGGATGGTGAATGGCCCCTCCCAGAGGGAATAAAGAGGTGGAAAAGGGAAGTGGTGCTTGCAGGAGACAATTAGTTTGTTCAATTAGTGTGAAGACTGTTCCTGACTTCTTGCCAAGTAATTGCTGCCACAGTGTGGCATTTGGAAGATAATGGCCTGACAACTCTCCAAGCCTCATAAAGGCCTGTAGTTGTGAAATTTCATGAAGGACTGATGGCCGAGACTTTGCTGGAGAGGAATTCGCTTTAACCTAAATAAAAGGGGTTTGATTGGGACGAGGAGTCGGCTTCAAAAACATGCGTTTGGTGCGCGCATGTGCGTAAAGCACTTGTGCACGGGCAAAGCACCCCCCCCCAAAGCCATGCCCACAGAACCAGTGGTAAACAAGTTTGAAACCCACCACTGATCATAACTACCAATGTGTGACACCTGCCAGCACGCGATTTATTGAGGATGACAGCACACAGAAGGAGATGGCGTTTTTGGTTTGCTGCAGGTGGATAATTTAAGTTTGGCTTTTTATTTCATAAATACTGTAGTTTTTTATACATAGCATAAAAAATGTAAAAAAACCCCGATATACGCAGTGTTATCTTCATTTTAGATGTCAAATGGGTTTTGTGACTCCTGGTGTTATCTGTGGGAAATGGGTCCAAATGGCACTTTTGAGTGTTTTAAGGTTGCCGACCCCTGCTCTAGAGTAAACCTCCCAGAAAGTGGACCGAGCAAATTCCTCTCACCACCAGTATTTTCATGCTACTGATGAGCTTGTTCTCCAACCTTACTTGCAGATGGAAGAATGCCATTCCCTATAAAGCATGGAGCTAGTTCAGATGCCACCATGCTCAAGGTAAGAGCCTTTCAGTTTCTGGTGGTCACCATTTCACTTGCCCTTACAAAATTCTTACAACACACAACATCCATGAGTCTGTAGAGATTCTCAGTCCTCCAGGTCAGGGTTGGTCCAAAAGTGTTTTTTTCAGGAGGCAACTGGATTTCCTTGTTTTTTAACTTTTGAAGACTTCTCATCCAAGAAGCTTCTTTAGCTCTGACAGGATGGTGCAGAATGGAAGGATTTATATTCCTCCTTGCAGAATTTATATTCTGCAAGGAGGAATATAAATCCTTTTATATTCTGCAGGATTCTGCAAGAATCCTTGCAGAATTTATATTCCTCCTAGCTGGTCATTTGCATCCTTTTAGAGGGTTATTGAGGCCACTTGGAGGTTTGTCTGTGTCCTCAAGGTCACCTGAGTGGTGCTCCTGGTTCCTGTAGTCTGCAATTTTCCCTCTGGAAATCCATTCATATCCCCACACCATTCCAAGGGCGTTCATCCCAAATTGTATAGCTCAAAAGTCTGTCGAGATTCTCAGTCATCCAGGTCACAATTATCCCAAAGACGCTTTTTTTTTTTTTTCAGGAGGCAACTGGACTTCCTTGTTTTTTCTTTTGAAGATGTTTCGCTTCTCTTCCAAAATGCTTCTTCAGCTTTTCCATTCCCCACTATCCTGTCAGAGCTGAAGAAGCTTCTTGGAGGAGAAGCGAAACGTCTTCAAAACAAACAAACAGAACAAGAAAGTCCAGTTGCAGGAACTTGGTATGTCTAGTCCAGTGGTGGCTAACCTTTTTGGGCTCCTGTGTCAAAAATTGTGCACGCACTTGCGTGCCAGCACCCAGAATGCAATGCTTGCACCCTCCCCCTGCCACCTGTTCATGCACGTGCAATTCCCCCCCCTCGCAACCCCNTTGCGTGCCAGCACCCAGAATGCAATGCTTGCACCCTCCCCCTGCCACCTGTTCGTGCACGTGCAATTCCCCCCCCTCGCAACCCCCTTACCTGCACTGTGCCTCATAAGCTGAATTTTCAGTTGGTTTGAGGCCTTTTTCGGCTTCCCAGAGGTTTGGAAAAAGCCTCTGCAAGGTTTTTCAGGCTGAATTATAGGCCCGTTTCATCACTTCCGATGTTACAGGAAGTGAAGAAATGGGCCTATAATTCGTCCTGAAAAGCAAGCCTTGCAGAAGCTTTTTCCAAGCCTTTGGGAGGCTGAAAAAGGCCTCAAACCAACTGGAAAAAAAAATCAGCTGTGAGGCGCGTGCATGCACAGTGAGGTAAGTTTGCCTGCGGCTCACCTGCCAGCACAAATGGCTTGTGGCATGCATGCCATAGGTTTGCCATCACGGATCTAGTCTAATGAAAAGGAGTAAGGGAGACAAAATAGTGATCTTCCAATATCTTAGGGGCTGCCCCAAAGAAGAGGGAGTCAAGCTATTCTCCAAAGCCCCTGAGGGCAGGATAAGAAGCAACAGATGGAAAGTCATCAGGGAGAGAAGCAACTTAGAGCTTAAGGAGATATTTCCTGACAGAACAATTAATCAGTGGAAGAACTTGCCTCTAGAAATTGTGAATGCTCCAATCCTGGAAATTTTTAAAAATATGTTGGATAACCTGTCTGAAGTGGTGTAGGGTTTCTTGCCAAGGCAGGGGATTGGACTGGAAGACCTCAAAAGTCCCTTCCAACTCTGTTATGCTATTATATATTCAGTATCATTATCACCCAGTTGCCTCCAGAAAAAAGCACCTTTGGGACACTACATCTGTGATTCCCTTTCTAGCTTTTTGGACTTGGAAGAAGGGTTGATTCCACCCAAACCGCGGACAAGCACTTCACGTATGAGAGGCAGGCACATTTCCGACTAGGTTTCATTGCACTTGACTGCACCCAACAACAACAATTGCGCAAGCTACAGCTTTTCCTTTTTCTCTACAGGCATCAGCTGAGATCTGCCGACAATTCACCGACCGTGAACAAGGAGAGGTGCGTTTTTCTGCCGTGGCGCTGTGCAAGGCCGCTTGAAATTTGGCAACCTGAAATAACATCCTCAGCCTGTCACTGGATGTAGTCCCAGCCTTTAGGGCTTTAGCACTTTTGTTTAAAACTGAAAAGAGAGGGGGAAAAAAAGAAAGTCAAAAGCCAGGCTGGCTGTTTTGAATTTAAGGTGTAACGCGATCCTGTTTCCTCTTCCTCCCCCCTCCTTGACTGCAAGCTTCGGTGGCGCCTCACCTAGAGACGAAATTCACGCCAAAATGTCAGACGTTCAAAACCGTCAATGTTTGTAAATGCTTTGTAGGCTTTTGTGATTCCCAAGTTTCTTTCAAGCGGCTGTGACTTTTGTTATCCATCACAAGAATAAAATTCCTTCTTGCTAGTCCGGAAAACCCTTCTTGGTAATTGTCTACTAAAGCTCCGGTGGTGTAAAGCAGCATTTGTTGTAATCCAACTTTTTCCCCAAGGGACGCGGGTGGCTCAGTGACTAAGACGCTGAGCTTGTCGAGCAGAAAAGTCAAGCAGTTCAGCGGTTTGAATCCCTAGTGCCACGGAACAGTGAGCTCCCGTTACTTGTCCCAGCTTCTGCCAACCTAGAAGTTCGAAAGCACGGAAAAAAAATGCAAGTAGAAATATAGGGACCCCTTTGGTGAGAAGGTAACAGGGTTCCGTGCGCCTTCAATGTTGCGTCATGCTGGCCACATGACCACGGAGACGTCTTCAGACAGCGCTGGCTTTTTGGCTTTGTAAGGGAGATGAGCACCACCCTCTAGAGCCGGAAACAACCAGCACGTAGGAACCTTTGCCTAACTTTTTCCCAGTTTGTATTTTATGGGGCACCAGTGGTCTGTGTGGATATGCTGAATTGTCCATGGGGTGGAGGTAGGGGTGGGGGAAACATCAAAATCCAAAGATCTCCCTAGCTTAATGAAGTTTTTTGTTCTCTCAAATTTCAAAAAGATCCCTTGCTTAGTATGATGTTATGCAACATACCATTCGTGTAGAGCAGTGATACCCAACCATTGCCCAACTTGGGGAACTAAACCACGTAAGTCACGAGCCAGCGCACATGGGTGCAGTTTGACTTACATGAGTAGAGGGCCAGTGGACATGTGCATGAATGCACCCGACACCGCTGCTTGAGCAAATCTGAGCTGCTTGCATGCGCTCCTGCCAGCCACTCATGCGGCCCAATTCTGAAGAGGTCAGGGCCCCAGCACAGGAATTGGTGACGACCCCGATACAGAGTATTCTGGGGGCTTTCTGTTCTGACGCAGCTCCGACAAACCCCCATCTGAAGCGAACTGAAAGATCCCTTTAATTAGGAGTGGCGGTAGCCCTGGCAAAAAGCTTCTCACAGCAGACTAACAAATCTGTCTGGGAGAGGAATAGTTGTCTGCCACAGCTATTCATCTCCGCCTCCTGCCTTTTATCCCCAGAGCCTAGGGAAGGGCTTCATTAGTAGCAGTGGTTCTTCTATCCCAAAGACTGGCCCATAGATTTTCACTGCTCTCCTCTCCTCTACCTTCTGCATATGCATCAGGCACTGGACCCAGCTGTTCCTTCTCTTCCACATTAGCCACTTCCAGACCTGGGAGCTGTTGACTCTCCATCTGAGGGCTGATGGACGGCTCAGGCTTCGACCCTCTCTCTCTGCCATCTCCATTCCCTCTTCCCCCTCAGAACTCTCAGGATGCCCTGATACTGATGTTGATTCCCACGCTGCCGCCGCCTTTGATTCAGCTGCTGGAGGAGCCGAGGGCCGATGGATCACAACTCAAATAATACCATGTAAGGTGTAGTGCCTCTGGTCAATATCTGGACCAACATAGTGGTTCACAGAAGTTACATGAATTGAGTATGTCCAGTTTAATGAAGGATCAGGCATGATAGCAGTGTTCCTGTATTTGAGGGGCTGCCACAGAGAAGAGAGGGTCAAATTATTCTTCAAAGCATCCGAAGGCAGGACAAGAAGCAACCGATGGAAACCAATCGAGGAGAAAACCATCCTAGAACTAAGGAGAAATTTCCTGACAATGAAACAACCTAATTTGTAGGTCTAAGAGAGTGCCTTTGTATGAATTTGGCCTGAAGGAAAAGACCAGTGTTCAAATAATGGACCTTTTGATCTTCAGCATTAGACGCTTCTGGAAGCATGATCTCACAAATTCTTCCACTGACCTATTCCAAGGATGAAGTTAATACAGTTCTTGACATGCAGCAGTTCATTTAGTGACCGTTGGAAGTTACAACTGGGAAAAAAAGATTTTTATGACCATTTTTCATGCTTTTAAGACCATTGCAGCATCCCCATGGTCACGTGATCAAAATTCAGACCCTTGGCAACTGAGTCATATTTATGACGGTTGCAGGCAGCAGTGGGTTCCAACTTTGGTCGCTACCAGTTTTGTGGGTGATTGTGCGTGTATACCCTTAACGCGCATGCATGCATGCGCACCCCTAACACACTTGTTTATGCCCCCCTAGCATGCAAGTGCGTGCCCCTAACACACTTGTTTCCATACCCCTAACATGCAAGTGCATGTGCCCCAACACTTGTTTGCACTCCCCTAGCATGCAAGTGTACATGCCCCTAACATGTGCCGCGCCCCTAACATGCAAGTGCGTGCACCCCAACACTTTCTGTGCCCCTAACATGCAAGCGCACACACCCCTAACACTTGTTTCCATGCCCCTAACATGTAAGTGCATGCGCCCCTAACGTGCTAATCAGCTGAGAGGATGAAGAAATGAAAAGCTAGGAATGACCCTCCCACCTGCCCATGCACTTGTCACTTCTTTTATCCTCTCAGTTGATTGATGGAGGGACCAGTTTGGCCATACAAGTAGGTTTTTTTTTTAGTACCAGTTCGCCTAAACTGGTCCAAACCAGTAGCATACCACCACTGATCCCAGGGTCATGACCTTTTGTGATCTTCTGACAAACGAACAGTTGTCGGACAAACAGTTGGCAATCATGTTGACAATCTTATTTGGATCAACAGCCACATGAAAAAAGGTGGCTGAGTTTTGTCCAAACCAGTTCCTTAGATTTTGAAGCCATGATGTTATTGTTCTGCCTGGACCTCGTTGGCCTTCAAATCTTTCCCTGGAAGAGGTCAAGTGAAGCATTTACAACTGCTAGTAACTAAATTACTCCGAGGGTATTCATTTTGCGCCTAGTTAGGTGGCAAAATTTAGTCAGTCTCGGTGATCTTCAAAAACTAAGCCCGGTCAAGACTTGGTGTCAGCTTTGGAAGCCGTATTGAGATTCGATACTCCCACGCTGCCACAAAGCCTGAGAAAGTGGGAGGGGGTAGATTCAATTGAATATAAGTAGACAATAAAATTCTTTTGTTAGTTCAAGATCATTGAGTATGGCGCAGGATGAAATTAGGATCTTACTTTAGGACAGATCGTGATTAGGCCATGTGATGTGATGACAATCAAGGGGGGGTGGATTTATAGTTTTGAATATTGCAAGGAAGCCCAAAAACTTACAGATTCAGGATTCCACCGATGTGCCAGTTACTTATCTAAATAAAACAGTCTTTGAGAGATAATCTGTCTTGGAGTTATTGACTGGAAAGGAGGGTTGCTGGAACGCTGACATCCCAAATCTTGACACTTGGTTAATCAGCCTCCAGTGAATCAGAATAGAGTTGGAAGGGACCATGTCTGGATGGAAGACAAATGTCTACAATCCTGGCAGTGGTGGGATTCAAAAATCTTTACTACTGGCTCTGTGGACGTGGCTTGGTGGGCATAGCAGGGAAGGATACTGTAAAATCCCCATTTCCTCCCCACCCTACTAACCTGCTTTCCAGCTCCATTCTCCTGTGCAGGGCAACCAAATAAGACCCAGATGATCAGCTAGGACTCGATGGGAGGTGAAGAATAAATGGGGACAGGGCCAGTCGGGTGGGATTTGCGATTCTCCGAACTACTCAAAATGTCTGCTACCGGTTCTCCAGAACTGGTCAGAACCGACTGAATCCCACCTCTGAATCCTGGGAATCCAACAACATTCTGGAAAAAGGTGACAACCAACCATTTCTGAATTGCTGCCAGAAAAAAACCAACATGGAGGTATTTGGAGCCACCAGCAGCTGAGCTGGACTTGAGGCTTATATCAATCTTTTTTTTAGCAGTGTCATAAATATTGAAGGAGATAACCCTATCGAAGATGGCTTCTCCAAAATAATAGGACATTTTTTAAAAAAATCCAGTTCTGCCAGGTTAATAATACCCATCCCTGTACATTGTACTGATATCAAATACTGATACTCCAGTATTTGAAAGGCTGCCACAAAGAGGAGAGAGTCAACTTATTTTCCAAAGCTTTGGAGGGCAGGACAAGAAACAATGGATGAAAACTCATCAAGGAGAGAAGCAACCTGGAATGAAGGAGAAACTTCCTAAAAGTGAGGACAATGAACTAGTAAAACAGAAGTTGTCTTCAGAAATTGTGGTTGCTTCATCACTTAAGCTTTGAAGAAGAGATTGGAAACAGTCACTTGTCTGAAATAGTAGAGGGTCTCCTTGAGCAGAGGGCTGGACTAGAAGACCTCCAAGACCTCTATTTGAAGGAAACTAACCAAGGAAAGAAGCAACCTGGTATTAAGGAGAAACTTGTCACAGTGAGGACAATTAACCAGTGGAACAGAAGTTGCTTTCAGATGTTGTGGGTGCTTCATCACTGGAGGTTTTTAAGAAGAGACTGGACAGTCAGTTATCTGAAATGGTATAGGTTCTCCTGCTTGAGCAGGGGGATGGACTAGAAGACCTCCAAAGTCCCTTCCACCTCTATTATTTGTAAAATCAGCATCGAGTGTTATCTAGTAAGTTACCTAAAAGTTTCAATTGACATGAGGAGTTATCCAACCCTTGTACATCAAGGGTTCATTCAATCGGTATCAACATAATGATTCCTTGGTCTTTTTATCAGCTGGATAAAATAATTGATCACCTCAAAGCAGACTTCAATTAACAGATAACAGATAATCAGAGTTGGAAGGGACCTTATAGGTCATCTAGTCCAATCTCCCAACCCAAGTGGGAGACCCTACACCATTTCTGACAGATGGCATTCCAATCTCTTCTTGAAAGTCTCAAGTGATGATGTGCCCACAACTTTCCAGGGCGAGCTGTTCCATGGGTTGATGGTTCTCACTGTCAGAAAAATTCTCCTTATTTCCAGACTAAATCTCTCCTTGGTCAGGTTCCATCCATTATTCCTTGTCTGGCCTTCAGGTGCTTTAGAAAATAGCTTGACCCTCTTCCTCCTCTCTGTGGCAGTCCCTCAGATAATGGAAGACTGCTCTCCTGTCTCCCCTGGTCCTTCTCTTTCCTAGACTAGCCAGGGCCAGTTCCTGCAACCGTTCATCATATGTTTCAGGCTCCAGCCCCCTCGTTATCCTGGTTGCTCTTTGCACTTTTTCTAGCGTCTCAACATCTTTTTTATAGTGTGGTGACCAATTACTTTCCTTAGCCACGGATGCTCTGTTTTCCTAAGTCCTAGAGAAATTTCCAAGAAGCTAGGTTTAAAATGAATTCCAACAAGAATGTTTACTTATATCACCTATCCCTGGATTTGTCATTGATATGGGATGAGCAGCCCTCGTTCTATCTTTCACAACGTTGAAATGTGGAGGTAGAAAATGACATTTACTATGTCTTCTTTTTTTAGTACTTTCTTTTCCTCACTAGATGGCAGATGTGAAGTATTTTTCGGAAGCTTCTGGATGTGAGCAAAAATCACTACATGGAATAACAAAGAGTTGGAAGGGATCTTGGAGGTCTTCTAGTCCAGCCCCCTGCTATGGGAAATGGGAAACCCTCTACCATTTCAGACGATGGTTGTCCAATCTCTTCTTAAAAACTTCCAGTGGTGGAGCGTTTACAAGTTCTGGAGACAGGTTGTTCCATGGATTAATTGTTCTCGCTGTCAGGAAATTTCTCCTTAGTTCTAGGTTGCTTCTCTCCTTGATGAGATGAAATGCAATTGCTTTTACTTAGGACTTCAGAGGGCTTTTGTTGTTTTGTATGGTGCTGTGATTCCATCTGGTTGCAATATTGTGTTGGTGCTTTCTTGATGTACCGTGGTGTTATTCTTTTCTGGAGTGTCAAATGGGTTGTTGTGCTGTATTGAGTTGAGCGTTTATGCGATAAAGTTGCATGGATGTATCCATTTTGTTAGAAGATGTTTTTAGGGTAATTGGGAACAGTCACAAAATGAATAATTGTACATTGAGGACTGCCTGTAATCCAGGCCTCCTAGCCTCCGTCTGAATTGACAGACTTGAATCCTGGGCCCTAGCTAACAAAATGAAATTCAACATAGAGAAAAGTAAAGTCTGACACTTAGGCAAGAAAAAACCAAAAGTACGCATACAGACTGGGTGAAACCAGGCTTAATAGCAGTAACTGTGAGAGGGATCTTGGAGTCTTAGTGGACAACCAGCTA
>BHFT01037538.1:0-13115 GCA_004320025.1 Laticauda laticaudata
TTCTCAACTACTGCTATGAAATAAAGACTTTGTTGTTGGAACCCGGTCTGCCTCGCGTTTTTCCGGACAAAACAATTGGGATAATAGTCTAATATGTATCTGACTAGCACTTAATTGGAGGAATATTACCTTAATTATTAAATTAAAGCATTTTCAGCCTGTTCTTCAGCCAGTTTTCCTAACAACCAAAACCCCCAAAAGCATTTAAACCATTTCCACCCAAAATATATTGGGGAAGAAGAAATAAGCATGGCAGGATAACCCAGATTAAATTGCCCAGATCAGTGTAATCTGGAATATATGTAGTCCTATATTCAAGCTTGCACTGCATTGATTTCCTGTTTTGCCTGGACTTTTCTTTGATGTACTCTTTCCCTTGTTGTTTTTCTTGTTGCCTATTTCTCTCCTCTTGTTGCTCCTGTTCTTGAGATCAAAAGGCTTCCACCCAGCCACTGGTCTTTACTGTCTGCAGAAGCTTTATGGCATTAGGTGGATGTCTCAATGCTGACCTCCTCATTCTGCATTCCCAAGCACTAGCTAGTCCATGAGAAGCCAGTGCTCTCCTCCCTCCTTCTTTCTTTGCTAAACTTTCATTTTGTGGAAGAGAAATATATATATAGCTACAACTTTAACAGAACTACAAAGTGGTATGATACCACTTCCTAGAAATGATCAAAGATCTACACATAGAACAAGAAGATCTGCTTGTAAGTTTCGACGTGGTTTCACTGATTCACTCAAGTCCCAATAAAAGAAACTCTTGATGAAATCATCAAAAAATAAATACCAACCAGCTAAAGACCTCATGGAACTGGCAGAACACTGCCTAACCAACACATATTTCATATACAAAGGACAAAGATACAAGGCAAATTGAAGGAGCCCCTATGGGATCACCACTGTCACCCGTCATTGTAAACCTGTTCATGGAAGAATTCGAATCCAGAGCCCTGGCTAATGCCACCACAAACCCAAACTATGGCTAAGATACATCGATGACACATTGTGATTTGCCCCCATGGAAAAGAAAACCTAAACAACTTCTAACACACCTAAATAACACACACCCAAAATCAAGTTCACCATGGAAACGAAATAAACAAACAACTACCATTCCTAGATGTACTAATCTACAAAAGAACAGATGGCACACTGGGACACACCATAATACCAAAAGAAAACACACGACCAACCGCTACCTCAACGCCCAATCCCACCACCCACCCAGCACAGATAAATTCCGTGGCGAAAACACTAATTACCAGAAACCAAATGCCTGCTGCAGATAAGACACATATAAAGACTGAACTATGCACCTGACTGAAGTATTGACAAGCCAATGGCTTTCCAAAAAAACAAAAAAATCACCAACCTGATCCACAAAAACACCACCAAGACATAACAGAGACCTAGAAGACCAACAGACCTAATGGAACAGCTGTCTTGCCCTACATAAGAGGTACTACAGATAAAATCAGTAAGATACTACACAGGCATCACATCAAGACTGCCTTCAAAACAGACAAAAAAAATAGCAGCCATCCTGAGGAACCCAAAGACAAAATTGACCTGGAAAACCAAGGCATATACGGAATTCCCTGTACATCATGCCGGCCCACATACATTGGATAGACCAATAGAAGAAATAAGTACCCGCCTAGATGAACACAAAAATGCAGTAAAAAAGCTGGAACACACCTCCTCACTAGTCCAACACATGAAAACCACAGCGTCCAACATCAACTTCAATGGCACTAAAACCCTAGCCACTATAGAAAACCCCAACCACAGAATCATCAGAGAAGCCATAGAGATTGAAAAAAGACCTGAAAGCATGAATAGAAGAGATGATTCCACCAGACTGTCAATCATTTGGAAGCCTGCACTCTCAAATAGAAAGATCTCCACACCACAAGCAGGCATAAACACCTGGGCACAAACAGACTCCTCTCTGATAGCTCCAACTCAAACACCTCCCCACCAGGCACCCAGGTGAAACCCAGCTTGCTAATGAAGAGCAGCTTGCTAATGAAGAGCAGCCGTCCTTTCACACAGAGCCAAGCTGCACTGAAAGCCTCCAACACAAGAACAGAGGGTTGCCAGCCAATCAAAGCCACAAAAACAGACAGAAGAAACCAGAAAACACCAATCAATCAAACTCCAAGTCCAATGAACACAGACCCAGGCTCATAGCCAATCAGAATGGACCAGCCCAAATACCCGAAGGAAGCTAAACAGCATATATATATGTGTGTGTGTGTGTGTGTGTGTGTGTGTGTGTGTGTGACTGTGGAGATGGATAGAAGATGATAGTAATAAGGGGCACCTTGTCCCATCCCACAATGGGACAAAGCAGGACTTCTCACCAATCCATCATCTGCCCCCAAATTGCAGAGGACTGGTACAAAATTGCATTCTTAGATTTTTTTTTTTTAAAAATCAACTTTTATAAAAATTTAAACAAGAAAGAGAAGAGAGAAAGAAAAATAAAGAAAAAAGAGAAAACAAAAGTACAACATTATTAAAAATGTTGAAGAAATAGCTTCCAATTTTCTTTTCCAGAGATTATAAATGTAATAATCTTTTACTTTGTGGCTATAGTATGACTTTCAATTTTTCCTATAATCCATTTTTTTTAGAATCATCAAAATCATATATCATGTTCATTTCACACAAAAAGCTTATAAAGGGTTTCCACTGAGCATTAAATTTAGCTAGTGTTTTTCTCTGTTCAAAGAGGTCAATTTGACCAGCCTTCTTGGAAAACCAAGGTCTTGGCCAACTTCATAATTCCCTTGAAATATGGGAACACAAAAGGCATCATTCTCATATTTGCATATTTTCCATGAGAAGATGGCTTTTCAGAAACCTTTGTTTGCTGGTAGATGGAGGAACTATAATGAGGGGTTAGATGGTAGCAGCTGAGTAAGTTGTACTTATTCCCAGTCAGCATTGCTGGAATCAAGAAATTGTGACAGACTCATTCGAAGTGCACCAAAAATCTGCCCTTGCTCTATACCATATGCTAACAACAAACTTCTTTCCCAAACATAGACCTCTGTAACCAAAATAATACTATCAGTGCATCAAGAAAGAGGGTACTGCAGATGAAACTCGAAAAATTAGAATATCGTGCAAAAGTTCATTTATTTCAGTAATGTATCTTAAAAGGTGAAACTAATATATGAGATAGACTCATTAACAGAGATGGGATTCAAATGTTTTAACAACCGGTTCTGTGGGCGTGGCTTAGCTGGTGGGCATGGCTTGGTGAGCATGTGACTTGGCTGGGCATGGCCAACTCAACATCACTCACATCGAGGCATGCATCTCCTTGCCTGGCCTATCATGATTATGGGGATGCTACAACAGTCATAAGTGTAAAAAATGGTCATAAGTCACTTTTTTCAGTGCCATTGTAACTTTGAATGGTCACTCTACACAAGCAAAGTACCAGTAAATGAGGGGGAAAAACTCCAGAGAAGTTCCTGAGATAGGAAGTCTAGTCCTGCCAAGAATGTAATAAGAGTTAATGGAGAGGCAGTTTCTGTAAGCAACACCAGAATGTTTCCTTCCTGCCTTCCTTACAGAATTAGACCACTAATTTAATCTAACAAACGATTCTCTGAACNTTACAAATTATATTAAAGAATAAAGTAACAATCTTTTTTTGATAAAATATTATTCGGAATTCACATAATTTATCCTTCAGCAAAATATAAATTTCAGGGGCTGCAAGGTTCGAGTGAAATTTCTTTAGGGGTGCGGGGTGAAAAAAAGGTTGGGAACCACTGGCTTAGAATGTTAACAACTGATTCTAGCAAATAGGTGCGAATCTGTAGAATCCCACCTCTGCTCATTACATGCAAAGCAAAATAGTTCAAGCCGTGATTTTTCATAATTGTTATGATTAAGGCTTACGTCCATGAAAATCCCAAATCCACAATCTCAGAAAATTAGAATATTACATGCAATCAATAAAACAATGATTGTACATAGAACAATATCGGACCTTGAAAAGATAAGCATGCATAGTACTCAGTACTTTGTTTGGGCTCCTTTTGCAGCAATTCTGCCTCAATGGGCATAGCATGGAAGCTATCAGCCTGTGGTTACTGCTGAAGGTGTTATGGAAGACAGGGATGCTTCAATAGCGCCTTCAGCTCTTCTGCTTTGTCGGTCTCATGTCTCTCATCTTTTTCTTGGCATGCATAGATTCTCTATGGGGTTCAGGTCGACCGAGTTTGCTGGCCATCAAGAACAGTAAATCCCATGTCATTGAACCAGGTTTTGGTGCTTTTGCATTGTGGGCAGGTGCCAAGTCTGCTGGAAAATGAAGTCAGCATCCCCATAAAGCTCATTTGGAAGGAAGCATGAAGTGCTCCAAATCTCCTGGTAGACGGCTGCGTTGACCTGCACTTAATGAAGCACAGTGGCCCCAACACCAGCAGATGAACTGGCTCCCCAATTCAACAGAGACTGTGGAAATTTCACACTGGACTTCAAGCATCTTGCAGTGTGTCCTCTCCACTCTTCCTCCAGATTCTGGGTCCTTGGTTTCCAAATGAGATGCAAAAGTTGCTCTCATCAGAAAAGAGGACTTTGGACCACTGAGCAACAACACAGTTCTGTTTTTTCTTTAGCCCAGGTAAGATGCTTCTGACATTGTTTATTGTTCAGGAGTGGTTTTGACAAGAGGAATACGACATTTAAAGCCATGTCCAGGCTCCGTCTGTGTGTGGTGGCTCTTGATGTACTGACTTCAGCCTCAGTCCACTCCTTGTGAAAGTCCCACAACACTTTTGAATGGCCTTTTCCTGACAATCCTTCCAGGCTGCGGTCAGCCTGCTGCTTGTGCACCTTTTTCTCACACTTTTCCCTTACATATAATTTCTATTAATGTGCTTTGATATAGCATTTTGGGAACATCCAACTTCTTTTGCAATTCCCTTTTGAGGCTTTCCCTCTTATGGAGGGTGTCAGTGATGGTTTTTCTGCACAACTGTCAGGAGAGCAGTCTTTCCCATGATTTGGATTCCTACTGAACCAGACTGAGAGACCATTTAAAGGCTTCGTGACCTTTGCAGGTGTTATGGCTTCAATTAGCTCATTAAGAATGGGAACATCTTTGAACCTAGAATATTGAACCTTTTCACAATATTCTAATTTTCTGAGATTGTGGATTTGTGGTTTTCATGAGCTGTAAGCCATAATCATCTCAATTATGACACATCACCGTTTGAACAATCTTGCTTTGCATGTAATGATTCTATCTCATATATTTGGTTCACCTTTTAAGTTGCATTACTGAAATATATGAACTTTTGCATGACATTCTAATTTTTCGAGTTTCACCTGTATATTTGCCAGGAATAAGCATTAAAAAGGGAGCACACTCAGATATACACAAAGCCCAGAAAAACCTAAACCTATGCCTTCATAATGTGCTGTCTCTACTCAAGATATTTGGTGATCATTGAATTTCCTCTCACAGTTTGAAGAGAAAACCTGGAGAACATAAAAAGGGAGCATATATGAACTACTATAAGCTGTGAAATAGGGAGAGTAGCTTCAAACCAGCTTTGCATTACTTTTTTTCCCTTAAATATTCTAGGAAAACATAGCTGCAGGGAAACGCCTCTGTAAACAGATGATAACATTAACACCTAATGTTTAACACCTATATTTTGAAAGAAAGATAATCTTAGTAAGTACAAGATGTTATGAATTAATGAAAAGATCTGATTTCAAATAGCTGGCAATTTGTCATCACAATATTTTCTGAAAGGTGGATATGATTTTTCGCACTGATAAAAACATGTTGGTGTGGCCTCCTTGTTGCTGTTCCAAGTAATATTAATTAAACAATAGCACATCTGTTACTACAATTACATCAACACTGACTACAGAGTCCTAAGCTTTAGAACACTTGTTTTGGAGGCCACAGTACAATTGAAAAGCTGTAAACATGCAACTTCTGAAACTATAAGTTCATCAGGGGCAGCAAAATGTTTAGGTAAGCGGAGTTGCATTCACATGGGTCACGACTTAACTCACTTCAGCTTAAGTAATGTCTTGCTTTTACTAAACTGAAAATATATTTTCCTATAAAACTACTTTTCAGTCATGAAAAACCGTTATTAAAACCATTTATTTAAATCATTAATAACCTCCAAATTAAAATGATTATAACATAGGATACTATTTTAAAACCTTGCCCCATTGTCCTAAAACAAGAACGTTTAAAAAAGGAATAATTAGCAAAGAGAGTCTCTTTCATGGAAGATAGCTCAAAAGCAGGGGCAACTAGAATTCCTGTGTGCGCTCTCTCTCTCTCTCTCCCTCTCTCTCTATGTGTGTATGTGTATGTGTTTGACTGTCTGTCTTATCTGTCTCTATCTCATCTCTAGCTCTAGCTCATCTCTGTCTCTGATTTTTATCTCTCTCTATCCCTATAACTTTTCCTTATGATCGCTATCATCTCCATTTCTATCATCTCTATCTCGACCTCAATCTTGACCTCAACCTCTATCTCTGCTTCTATCTCGACCTAACTAGTCCTAATTGACGCTAACTCTAACTGTAATTTAAAGTTTTCTTTTAATTAAAAAAATAAAAGGAAGCTGAAAGGACCAGCCATTAGCGTTGCATTTATTTATAGCAAAACAATGAGTCAGCAGAGATGGAGAGAGCATCTAGTTCGTCTTTCAGGAAACAACTAAAACAGTTTCACAACTTGGCTATGTCCACAGAGGCAGCTACTTTTCTGAACCAGCAGATCTCTCTCTTTTTTAAATAAACTTTATTAATCTTTTTTAACTTTAAAAACAAACAAAAAGTATAAATATAATGACATTAACAGTTTCTGGCATTCACCTTATACTACTATTTTGTGCATTATTTACAAATATATGCAATCTATGAGAATGTAAGCATTTAACCTATATGTTGCTTATCATTAATTTTTCATCATCCATCTTAGCTCAATCCAGTCATACCATTTTTCTCAAATCTTATAATACGTGGACTCTTCCTTTACTTGTAACATCAGAGTTAATTTATCCATACTGGCACAAGACACTATTTTTTGGATAATCAGTTCATCTGGTGGTATACATGTATGTTTCCAACACTGGGCATAAGCAATTCTAGCTACCTTTAAAATATATAATACCATATATTTTGTATTTCTCCTGTATTTCTTTTTACATATTCCCAATAAGAATAATAACAGTTCTAATTCTATTGGTTCATTAGTGATCTCTTGCAGCCATTTAATTTTTAGCCAATATTTTTGAATCTCTGGGCAGGACCACCATGTGATAAAATGTATCCCTTCTTTCTTTTTGTACTTCCAATATGCCGGATTCATGTTGGGATACATTTTTGCCAATCTCAAAGGGGGCAAGTACCATCTATAAACCATCTTATAGATATTTTCTTTATATGCAGCTGATTTCGTTAAATTTATAATTTTGGTTCCAAATTTATATTATGTCCAATATTTTGCGCCCAGGCTATCATGCATCCCTGAACAATCTCTTCCTCCAATTCTACCTCCAGCAAATACTTATAAATTTTTGTAATTTTTTTTTCTGGGCCTGTTAGTATTTTATCCAATTGCTGTGGTTTCAGATGCAAAATCTTTTATATCTTTTTTATACCTATTTTGTAACTGAAGAAATGCCCACCAATCAATATGTATCCCTTGCTTTTTGAGGTCCTACACTGATTTTAAGTTTCCTTGTCTTACAACAGTTCATTTAGTGATCGTTCAATTAAAAATTTTACCCTTACAAAACTCTTTCAGATCTGACCCTTTTTCAGGTTTACTCTTTTTAAAAAAGAAAAAAAAGGTCACCTAACAATAGATGGAAATGTTACCACTTATTTTGGGTGGTAACCTGCCAAAATGTACAATGATATTATCTTAGGGACTCTTTATCACCAAATATGGTGGAAACCAAAGAAAGGCCTTCACAGATGATAGCAAAATTTGTCACTCTGTGAATGAGTTGGGCAGTTGCTGGATTTGACAAATAAATAAATCTGAGGGGTATCATCCAAAGAGAGAGAGAAAGAAAGAAAGAAAGAAAGAAAGAAAGAAAGAAAGAAAGAAAGAAAGAAAGAAAGAAAGAAAGAAAGGGGGGAGGGAAAAGGAAGGTGAGAAAAAAGAAAGAAAGAAAATAGAAAGATAATAGATAGATAGATATTTGTAGATGTCCAGTTGCATAGAAATTATCACTGTTCAGTTTCAATTCTCTGCTTGCACAAATTTAATGTCTAAGATTTCAATTTCTTATACACAAATCTGATCACCCTGGAAAAATATACAACAGACAATTGTAGAAGCCATATTTGGAAAACATGGAATATTGAGGGAATGGAGCACCAGAAGAGCTTGGCTGAGAAGTGCCTTGTGTGCTGCAGGAGGGAATCAGTGGTAACAAAAGATTCCACCAAGCCCATCCAAGAAGAAGATTAATCAGGCAACTGGGTTACTTAAATAGAATCTATACCAAATCCAGCTCTTGTTTTCTTAAAATGTTCTAATATTGGCACACACAAAAACGTATTTCTAAATATACATGACTAGACTCTAAAAAGCATTAAAGTCAAAGGTTTCCAGGGAAGTTGTTCTCAGCTTGATCCACAAACTGGTTTAACTGGAATGTGGTGAATTTAAGACAACTTCAAGTTCTTGAACTAAGACATAATACCATGTGTCTGGTCATTTGTTTTGTTGAAGATGTTATGCAGTGTTAACCTAACACCTCATTTCTGATTAAAGTAATCCCAACCATCAGCACTACTCCATTCTATGAGCCATCATGCAACTAGCCTGGGTGGTGCAATGGTTAGAGTCTGCGAGAGCCAACTGCCTACAATTTGGCAGATCGAATCCCACCAGGCTCAAGGTTGACTCAATCTTCCATCCTTCCGAGGTGGGTAAAATGAGGACCCAGATAATTGGGGGCAATATGCTGACTCTGTAAACTGCTTAGAGAGGGCTGTAAAGCACTGTAAAGTGGTATATAAGTCTAAGCGCTGTTACTATTGCTAGCATGTATATGCGAGAAGAACTTTTACCTTTATCTAAATGTCAGAAACAGATAGAAAAGGGACAATGTCTAAAACTTATGTTAATTTTAAAATTAGATATTACTGAAATGAAAAAGGGAGACTACCAAAGAACACAGCTGATACTCAGGCATCATATTCCAGAAGTTCCTGATATTACAAATTAATTCTGCCTTCCTGATTGTAATTTCACAGATATCAATCAGATTTCTTTTCAACAAAAGATGTTGTTCTTGTTGAAAAGAAAAAAGGTGGGAAAGAAAAAAAAACCTTCACCATCCTGCTCAAAACACTCAGGAGAATAGATCTTCTCCATTTTCTCACCTTTTTAGAGAAGGTTGATCAGAAAATGGTCCATCTGCAATTGATGAGAACTTATTATCTTAGACTATTTCACTTGCATTTCAGCTCAGGATTTAGTATGGAGACAGCTTTGTTTGCAAACATAGTTGACCTGTTGTAGAGCCAGGACAGATGTCATGCATCTATCCTTGTGTGCTTCAATCCTTCAGGAGCTTTTGATACCACTGACTAGGGATTTAAACACAAGGATCTGTCCCATAGGGAGGGAGGGCTTAGATCTGGCCTGCGGGGCCGCTCTGGAAACAGTGAAGGAATGGCCCACGGTGCCTCTACCAGTGAAAATGGAGCTTGGGAGGGCTGCACATGGCCCGCCCAGGCTCTCTTTTCGACTGCAATGGCCTCCTGCAGCCCTCTGTCAGCAAAAATGGATCCCAGGGAGGCTGCATGCACGCCAGTAGATAACAATGGTTAAAATGATGATGATGATGATGATGATGATGATGATGATGATGATGATGATGATGATATAGTACACGGGTCTCCAACCTTAGCAACTTTAAGACTTGTGGACTTCAACTCCCAGAATTCTGGGAGTTGAAGTCCACAAGTCTTAAAGTTGCCAAGGTTGCCTGATATAGTACGTGTATGTGTGTTATGTATGGATGTGTGTGTGTTTGCGCGTGTATTTGAGAACAGGCAACAGAATTTCATTTTTTAATGTGTGCCATTGTGCTCAGAATAAAAATGACAGTGAAGAATATCTTTGCTATCTTAATACCTTAAATTTATACTGTCTTAAATTTGATATTCTATCAGAGGTGGTATTCAGCAGGTTCTGACCAGATCTGGCGAACCAGTAGCAGAAATTTTGAGTAGTTCAGAGAACTGGCAAATACCACCTCTGACTAGAGATTTTACAGTATCCTTCCCCTGCCACACCCAACAATTCATGCCCACAGAACTGGTAGTAAAAAATGTTGAATCCCACTATGATATTCTATGCTGATCACTATCCTGCCTCTATTTCTTCTGTTCCTAGTTCCTGCCAGTTATCTGATTTCTCTCCAAGGTAAATAGGTGACAAAGCCTAATAGATTTTACACACCCTGAGTCTGTCCTTGTTCTTTGTTGAAATAAGGGAAAATGCTACTTCAACCATTGTATAGAGAAGGATTATTTGAGCCTGTTCCATTTGTGGGGACATGATGAATGTAACACCATGAAAAGCCAGCAGAAGACAAAAAAGACAATGCCGGGGCAAGTTTGCGCTGGGAGTAGATATAACTGAAGACATTGCCAAAGAATCAAAGTTCAGATTTTAACATGTATACTGTCAATATAAAATAATCATCTTAAGTCATAGCAGGAAATTTTCCAGTAAAACATATATCCAGTAAAATGATTTTAATAAACTATTTTTGAACAGCAAGGACTGTAGCTTGAAACACTGTATATAAATGCATTTATCTAAAAGTTTTTTTGCTATGATTTTTTTTTTTACATGTATATCTTATCTTTCTCCAAGTGGGCCCTTTTTATTTAAGAACAACCTTTTATGGAAAACAAAATAACTTTCATAAAATAACCTATGCACGTTATGACAACACAAATGCTTTCTTGTGGCTTTTCCAAGTAGAAATAAAAAAAGTTTCATTGTACTGTACATTTGCTGAAGTTTGCTAAGAAAAATGCTGATGTTTCCTATTATAGTGAAAGCAGAGATACTTAGTTCTTTACATAACAAAAACAACAAAGGCAAGCTAGTTTTACCCAAAATAAGTTTTTTCCTTTGGTTTCAATACTATAGCTTTTCTTACATATAACACAAAGCTCTGATTTGTTTTAAATGTGATTTATTGAACAGACATGGAACAAGCCATGGAAGTAGCCATTTTTTATCGGCTACTAGCTCGATACCATGCTTTGCTACGAAACTATGTGACCGGGCTTAGTTTTTGGGGAGGAAAAGAAGGAAAAGAAATTGTGCCTCTGCCTACCAGGATCCATCTAGCTAGCGTCCTGTCAGTGTGTGAGGGCTGCTTGGAAACTGAAGCAGTATTTGCTGCATGAGCAAGAAGGAGACAGCAAGGAGCCTGGGCTAGCTTAGTTCAACTGTTCTGTACTAAAGCTGGTTACTGCTGTGAAACTGAAACTGAAACTCCTCTCCTCTGCTTGTGTTTTGCATTTGGAACAGATTTCTTTTCAGGTGGGGAGGGGGAGTAGAACTCCTTAGCAATAAAGTGTGTTAATAATAATATACAAAATACTAATAATCTGATGGTCATTTTGAAAAATCCTTTCTTCGTGAGCACCTAGAAGTCAAGAGGAACATATGTGCCAAATTTCATATACCTTGTTATATATGGTTTAGCATGTGAAGCAGGTTTCTATTTGCACACTCCTTCTAACTTTTGCTTGTTATGATTATAAAAACCCTCCTCTTTTGCACTGTTTATTCTCTCCTCCTAGCTTCTGCCTTGGGTAAACACAGTTATAGCTACTTTCATTTACTTGGTAAAAGGTGGGTGACTCACAAGGTTGCAGAGGCACAACACCAAATAGCATGTCAAAATTGTTAGATACTTAAAAGACCACTGGTCTCCTATATTATAAAAATATTGGGTTCAATTCAAAAGGATGCCAAAATTGAAAAGCACTTTTTTTTTTTAAATACAGAATGGCTGGATTTACGCAATGTTTTTATCCTAGTTCCTAAAATAAGAATATTCTGGGTCTCTTCAGTATAATATCAATAGCACTTAGACTTATATACCACTTCACAGTGCTTTATAGCCCTCTCTAAGCAGTTTACAGAGTCAGCATATTGCCCCCAACAATTGTTTTATCCACATCAGAAGGATGGAAGGCTCAGTCAACCTTGAGCCTGGTAAGATTTGGACTGCCAAATTTCAGGCAGCTGACAGTCAGCAGAAGTAGCCTGAAGTGGCATTCTAACCACTGCTCCACTACATCTATCTATCTATCTATCTATCTATCTATCTATCTATCTATCTATCTATCTATCTATCTATCTATCTATCTNATCTATCTTTCTATCTATCTATCTATCTATCTATCTATCTATCTATCTATCTATCTATCTATCTATCTATCTATCTATCTATCTACATGATTGAGGCAACATGCTAAACTACAATTTAAAAAATATATAATATAATCACAGTTAAAAGATAAATTTAGGTTTAGTATGTTATGCAAATACAGTTAGTACATCTTTAACTGCCTGGTGAAAAGTATATTGTGGACCTAGCTAGTAATGGTTTTAGATTTCTTCTACCAGCTAATACAACTAGCTAGCCAGTAATAATTTTATATTTCTTCCCTCCCTTTTTCTATCAGTGGCTTCTGTAGCATGCAAGGCAGCTCTCCCAGTGACCAATCTTAAGCAGAGTAAATTCAATTCATGTATTCAAGAATGCTGACTATAGCAATTGTTGCATTCCCGAAGAATGAGACTCAAGACCAGCGTAACTTCAGCTCTTTTATTTAGTTCTTAAATTCCGTCTGAGACAGGAGCCGCGGCAGCCCTTTTTTATGGAGAGGTTACTCGTGGCTCACAGCCAATGACGGCTCCTTGATTCTCCCGCCACTGAGGTGGCCAATCATAGACGAGCTATTTTTGGCCAATCAGCATTGAGTAGAACACCAATCAGATTCAAGTGTTTGTGGACCAATAGGAATAGAGTATTTGAAGTATGCTAATATGTAAC
>BHFT01037540.1:6444-17075 GCA_004320025.1 Laticauda laticaudata
CTCTGTGGGTGGGTGGGTGGGTGGGTGGGTGTGCACTTGCTTCTAATTTTCATAGTAACCATTCTTGTCCTTTGGATTAGCTATCAAACTCAGTGCAATGAAGCAGGCTTGAAAAGTTCTTAAGTTCAAATGGAATGGCATAAGTGTAGTGTTAAATAATGGAATAGAACTAGGTTTTTCATGCAGCCATGTAGTTAGTAGTCATTATGGTGGTGTGTGTGTGTGTGTGTGTGTGTGTATGTGTGTGTATGTGTGTGTGTTTTCAGGAGNGTGTGTGTGTATGTGTGTGTATGTGTGTGTGTTTTCAGGAGATGTCACAAAAATGGCAGAAGACTTTCTTCTTCAGGGTCTGAGAAAGAGAATCAACAATGCTGCAAATAAAATCTGCATGGGTCAGCTGCAGGTTAAGCTAATGAAAACAATAAAAAAATAAAAGTGAACCATTAGGAGGCAGACTTGATGGGTGCAGACAGAAGGATCAATCCTAGCCTTTCTCCTTGGAGCTGATCTCTCCAACTGTGAAGTAAATTGTAACCCTGTTTTCCAAGAGACAGTGAGAAGCTTCCTTCCCTCCCTTGAGTGGTATTTTGTCAAACCAACTGCCTTCTGTATTCTCAGAGACAGGAAAGACTTCTTGTAAAGCCTTTTTCACACTATGCTTTACAATGCAAAGCGGCTGTTCATTTCTTTTGTATGTCCCACCAAGTTCCATGTTTCATCTGTCATTTGACCTATTATATCTTCAGTATGCCTAGATTCTTTTCAATTATTTCTACTTACATTATTTCAGTATAATGCTTTTAATAGCTATCACACTATGTTCTAAACTGCAAATCTTGAGCTTGTTTGGATTAAGAAAACAAAGCCACCTTTCAAGGAAGCAAGTTGTCTGAGACCTTCATTTTTGAGTGAACATTTGTTAAGTTTATTTTTGGCTCTGAAGAAAGAAAATCAGAGCAACATAGCAGTTTAGAATGGGAGCAAGGCAGTCTTTTGTTCCTAGAATTGAAAGATTCATTAACCTGACTTCATGCTAGAACAAAACAAATCAGGGTTATTTGCACAACCCTCATGCTCTACTTCCAAGATGTTCTGCTCACCAATCTTTGAGGGTCCTCAACATGAGCTTCTGTCTCAAGGCCCTCAACATGAGCACCCCAAGCACAGGTTGGCTCATTTAATGACAGAAACCCACAAAGCCCAATTCATAATGGAAATCTTACATTTGTTCCTTCATCATTATCCTTGTCTATACTGCCACACTTAAACAATGGTTCTTTCCAACAAAAAGAGAAGCAAAGATAGTTATTGTCATAGTGAGGGCAGCTTTGGGGTTGGGAGAGAATAGCATGCACAGAGATGTTCTTGCTCCTCTAACAACAGTAATAGAAGCTACTATCCCCACTTTAGTGTGAGGGCAGCAATTTTTGGTGACCTCATTTTATCAGAACAGGAGAAAATATTGCTGAAACTAGGAAAGAACTTTTAATACTACAAAACTTTCTATCCAGATACATTTGAAACATGCAAGTGATTCTCATTAAGCAAACCTTGAAATACAATGCTAATCCCTTTGTACAGAAAGTGTGTGTGTGCATACACACACATACAGAGATATGTATGTATGTATTTATGTTTGTATATTATCATTTTAGCCATTGTCTATCCACTGCAGGACAAAACCTTCTTCCACATGTTTCCAACATATATGGTGTGAAGCTTTGTTTTGCCAATTGGGCCCACAATACTTGCTGATGTCATTGATCCATCTGGTTTTAAAGAATTTGAAGGGGAAAAAAAAACAATTGAAATGGAAACGGGTTGGTCACATATCAAGGAGAACTGATGGCAGGTGGACCAAGGGAGTGCTACAATCAATTCCACTTGACAAAATGTGTCTACAAAAGACACTTAAAAGATTTATGTAGATGTGGTGGAAGAAAGACACATTTTATAATAAACATCATTAATTTAAAAAAAATCATCTATACTGAGTATACTACATATTGACATCTTTACTTTGTACTGGTAATCTACTATCTTGTCATCAGAATTCCAAGAAGCTATTTGTTAAATATGACAACTCCCATTAAAAGTTAAAACGTATAACTCTGAAATTTTATTTGGGATGATTTATTAATGCTGTTTATTTTGCTCCCTCATATCAAATATATTCTAAAGTAATGCATATTTGGTTAACTTACTTTTCCATAGTTCTAGCCCACATATTCCTATCATGCTATTTTGTAGAAACCATGGACTATTTATTTCAGATTCGATATATAATAACCTGGTGTATGCCACTGTTTGTTTTAGAATAATATCTGACAGCTGATGTCTGTCAAATGATAGCTGACCTTTAGAGAGAAAAAACTGGCTCACTCTTTCTTAACTTTATATTTTTGAGGATGGTAGGAGATGCTGGTTTGCTAACACAAATGGGATTATTTTCCCGTAACAGGCCTTCTGTTTCTGCTTCACACTGTAATTCAAAACAAGTATTTCATTCTTTAAAATACAATTTCTTAATAATTGTGGGCAAAAAAGGAAAAAAAAAGGTTTAAAACATCTCATTTGTTTTTTTTTCTCTACAATTTGCAGTAGAATTAATTGAAAACAGCATATAAATTACACAGTCATATTGTTTCCATTTTTCTCTCCCAAATGGTGCTTCTTTCTTATTTACCTTCCTTAAAGCAATTCTAAACTGGGAATGCTATCATGTGATTAACACAACACTGCAAACCACTGTAGAAAAAGGGGTTTACTTGTTTAAAGATCCAGACAGCTTTTAATAGAATAAATCAAGAAAATTAGGAATTCAGAGGAGTTTTAAACAATATAATGGAATGAACAGCAAAAGCAACATAACATCCAGAGCTTACAATAGGTGAAGTAACAGAGTAGGTCTCAACCTCACCAGATTGTTCATTTATTGTAGAACCACACAAACTTGTGGTCAAGACAACACTTGTAGAATTTTTTTTGTCTTACGGACACATGGGAAAAAGCTATCACTCACAAAACGTACACTACTCTGAACCTGGATGGAAAGAATGTGAATTGTTTTGAAAAATCCAATTTTCTTCAAGTTTTCTATTTCTACCTTACATTTTGTGTGTCCAAATAATGTTAACATCAATTTCAGTACTTATTATAGATTCTATCTTCTGTCCCAAGTATAGATGATGTACAGAGCTTTAGGAGCTCCTGTTTTGGGAGATGAAAATCTCATTTTTGGTACATGCAATATTATTTCCCAGGAGTTGCATTAATATTAAAGCACTGCATCTTTAGAGCAGGACAATGCAAGTATGAATTTGCCGTTCAATCATTTTTCAAGCTTAATGACATTGAGTAATAGCACATTAGTAAAGTGCCATTTCAGACACTAGTCAGGCATGCCGAAAAGATAATCTGATAATAATTTCTGATTCATTTTCCATGAACAGAGACATTGCTAAGGCTTATTAACTGGCATATCTGCACACAGTGCAGTGTGTAACATGGGCTCAATTACAAGTAGCAATCTCTTTCATTAGTATAATTTATGGGGATATTTAGCTTGTTTTAATGTTGTGAAACATTCTTTTTTAAAAAAATGCATCAATACTTTAGCTTATTTGCACTAATTATTTAAGTGCCTTGAACTGTGTAGGTGCCTCAAAAATCACACCCTACCACTGAAACTGAAATGACATTTTAATACAGTCAACAATATAGCAATAACACAATTTAATATAAATAACACTGGCTTTTTCAATTAACTTAAGTTTCTTTTCTGTTAATACAAACATGTCCAAATTTGAATTTGTTATTATTTGGACCTGTAAAATGCATTTGGACCTATAAAATGCATTGGACCTGTAAAATGCATTTGAAATTTGCTACATTTTTCAATGTTTTGTTAATTGAGATGAGGGAGGCAGGAAGAGAGGAAGGTGGGGGGGAATATGAATGACCAGAGCAGTGAAATGGTTCACATTCAGTTTGAAAAAGATATTACAAAACTTAGGAATGAGTCATTAAAACAGCCATTCTTCCTTTTATCTCTATAATATATTCAGCTGTTGACTTCCTGTTACATTTTTCTAGACATAAATTAACTTTCCTCTTGTTCACAATAGCACATCTTAAGGATTAATTTGTAATCTTTAATCATAAATACAGAGTGCACAAAGTTACAAAAATTTGATGATTCTGTTTTGAGTATCAAGTTAGGATTACACTATTAGTAAATTCTATGCCTTTGTACTGGAATCTAGATTCCAAATTCTTTCCTGAAAATTACCTATGTTATACTAATTCCTATTTTCAAGAACTTCAGGCAATGAAAGAAATGTCATGCAGGCTCCATTTCTAAGCCTTCTGAAACTGACTGCAGTAGTTGGTCCCTTTAAGATAGGCTGGATTCATTCCATGCCCACCTGTGGTGATTTTTTTCTAGGCGACAGAACATGTTATTTGAAGCCTCTGCTGGGATCCTAATAGCCTAGGCTGCCTTTGCTTCAATGCACCCAGCCGAGGACTCTTCATGGTGCCTGCAGCTTGTGATCTGATTTATCACCTAGGCCTAGCATGGAAGTAAGCTGGTAAATTTGTTGCGCTCCACAGAACAAAGCTAATGCCATCTTCTTGACTCTTTCTTGACTCTTTCAACTACTGGCTATATTATCATAAGCCACAACAGGATCTCTTTCATATACTGTACCTTTTATTCTGAAAAACTACAATATAATTTCATTGTTTGTGTTGCACTGTACTTATTATCCTATGAATGATTTAGTGGCTTGTGTAAGAACCAGGATTCTGAATATGTTATATTCATATATAATATTGTATTGTTAAACTTCCTGTGGGATAGCAAGAGCAAATGTAGTGCCACCATACAAAACTCAAATGACTTATGAAAAGGCGAAGGAACTCTAATTGCTGATGCTAATGGTTCTCTGTATATTGGATTTTTCCCTCCAGAACATTGTACTTTTTCTTTTGCAGATATTCTTTGTAAGGGAAATTTCATGCTTTCTTCAGCCACTTTATGTCCAGACTACCATTAATTTACTTAAGTCATTGTGGCAGAAATATATTAATTTATTTTAAATCCCTTCTGGGATTTTACATCATCCTTTTTAATAGTATTAAGTTGTACAAAACAAAATAGTAAAGGTTTTTACATTGCTTTTGACCCGGGGTTACATATTTATGTTGTCTTGCTGCCATTTTCCAAACATTATCCTGGTTATGTTGCTTATATCAATTCATGGAAGTTTTCAGTCAGTTACTTTAGGATGCAGGTAGATCAGGGATGTCAAAATGGTAGCCATATGTGTCACGTGAAAGCCATGCCCAACCTAGCTCCACAAAGGGCAAAAACATCGTGAAACATCACATGCCAGCAATGAGTTTGACACCCATGAGGTGGATGGTTACCCAATTCTTATCTGCCAAGTAGCTGGGGGAGCAGGGTTAAGTGGTTTAGCAAAGTAGTCATACATATTATTTCTCCCAATTCCTTTTTTCCATATTTTTTGTTGCTCCTTTCAATTTTCCACAGGAAAATTCTACAGATCTTTTTTGTAAGCATTATCCAAAATAGTACCATAATTATTTCCATATTGAGTTGTTCATTTTGTACATCAGTGTTTGAAAGTAAAAAATCTGTAATTTCCATTCCAGCAAAAAAGCATATGGCTAACCATACTTCACAAATTTTAAAAATAGCTTTAACAACACTGTAGGGTGTGTGGAGGAAAAATTACTGCAATATTATGGACTGACAAGTAAATATTATTGCTGTTTTTTTTTTTAAGAAGAGTGCTCTTATATACAGGTGATGTGGAATTTGATAAAAATAATTCAGTTCTTCGGTTTGTCATAAAGTACTTATATTTGACTCTGAAAACATCTAATTTTTCTTTGTTAGTTTCAGATACTTCATCACACAATATGAATCTTCAAATCCATAACAAAGTATCACTGAGCTATAATTTAAGAACCCAAATTAAATAGAAACAAATTAATAAATGTTGATTAGGGTGAACTCCAGTTCTATGACACTGTGTCAAAAAAAGTATTTGTAAGAGGTACTGTGTTGAATAAGAAAGAAGTATGAAATATAGTCTGTCAGGGCTTTATTTTAAGTACAATTCTATTCAATGTCTTTATAAATGATAGAGTAAAATATAAGATAAATTTATCAAATGTATAGATGACACTAATCAGAGGGATTAGGTAACACCTTAATTAAGTCAACTTTGGGCCAAATGGAACAGACTATGTTCAACTATGATAGGTCTTTGTTCCCACATAAGGATAAGAAAAAAACTCACTCGTAGGTTCAGGCCAGGGGAAACTGTTTTGACAATAGTGTACACGAGAAGCCTCTGGAATCCTAGTGGATTAAAATGGCTAATAGAAATTTTGGCTGCATTAAAATCTGTATTGCAATTGGATCATAGAAAATATGAATCCATTTGTACTTTCCTGATTATGCCAAACATGGAATATTGTACCTAATACTGAATATTAAAAGAAAAAAGAAAAATGTTTCCTCTGTCCAGTCATGTCTGACTCTAGGGAGCCAAGCTCATGTTCATTTCTTAGTCAAACGAACCACTGTACGATTAGCTTCCCATCGAAGTGGTACTTATTTATCTACTTGCATTTTCATGCTTTTGAACTGCTAGATTGGCAGGAGCTAGGAAAAGTAATGGGAGCTCACCTGTCATGTGGTGCTCAGGTTTTGAATCTGACTATCAGCTTTCCAGCTGGCAAGCTCAGCGTATTTAACCACTGAGCCACTGTGCCCCCATGAATACCATATTTTAAGAGTGATATGGACAAATCGTACTGTTTAGCTTCCTTCAGGTATTATCCCACGTCATTGTAGTGCTGTTAAAGTTGCAGCACCTAGCTTCCTAATGAATAGCAGCCGTCCTTTCACACGAAGCCAAGCTGACCGAAAGCCTTGCCAACACAGGAACAGAAAAGTGTTGCCAGGCCCAATCAAAGCCACAAAACAGACAGAAGAAACCAGAAACAACAATCAAACCTCCAAGCTCCAATGAACACAGACGCATGGCCCCTAGCCAGATGCAGAACAGACCAGCTCGAATTTAAACAGACTGTGAGACCACACCATACAAGAAGCCCTTGATGATGGCAATTCGAGATTTCTTGCTGAAACGTGCTACAACTTAACAGCACTACAATGTGTGGTGGATACAGTACTCCGAATTGAAAGCTTAACAGCACACTGTAAGTACCCTAGCGTATAAGCTTAAAAAAAACAGAAATATATCAACAAATTATGAGTACTTATAATTACGACTGATATATATCATATATATAAAATACGTTTGGTTTTTGTTCGGAGATTCTCGTACGCTTCGCAACGATATCAAGCTCTCGAACTAAACAAAGTCGATGCACTGACGTAGTCAGGGGCTAACTTACATGCTGTGCCCTAGTTCAGTTCCTTTAGATGGTTTATCCCACGTCATTGTAGTTGCTTTTAAAGTTGCTGCAATGTGCAGCCAGAATCTTCTAATGCTGCCCACTCAGGCCTCTGTATGAGGTTGATGAGTGGACCGTCAAGGTCTACATTCGGTGGTTTTCAAACTTGAGGCCTAGGCCCTGATTGTTTTGCCCAGCAGGTTTCCTTCTACATCCTGATTTGATGGAGTCTTGGTCCTGTGGTTTTATTGGACTTGGATGTTTGTTGGTTTGGATATGATTCTTTCTATTGATCCACACCACAACCAGGCAAAACACACTAGTGGCACAAACAGGACTTCCCTCTCGATGCCTCCGCCAAACACACCCACCAGCCAGGGAGCGGCACCCAGAATGGAAACTGTTCCTAATAGATATAGCCAATACCTCTTCACACAAAGCCCACCAGCTGGTTGCACTGAAAAGCCTCTAGTGCAGAAGCAGAGTGTTCCAGCCAAATTCAGAAGCCAGCAAGAATCAGACAGAAAAACCAGAACACCAACAAACAAACTCTCAAGCTCTAAATAAACACTGACCAAGACTCCCAACCAATGCAGGATACAGAGAAAAAAAACAAGTTCCTGTCACAACAATAGAGCTAACCTCAAATTTAAAACCAAACCCGACTGTGAGACCTCTGACCCCACATACAAACTCAATCATAAAGCCTGAATAGATGGCAGATGAGATTCTGCTGAAACGTTGCTACAACCTTTAACAGCACGTAACAATGACGGTTGGGATATATTATATATGGAAAACACTAATTACCAGAACCAACGCCCTGGCGAGACAAGACAACAATAAAAGACTGAAACTAGTGCACCGCATGACTGCAGTCATTGACAGCCGAATGGCTTCCAAAAAAAAAACAAAATCACCAACTTGATCCACAAAAACACACCAAAGACATAACAGAGACAGAAGACCAACAACCTGATGGAACAGCGTCTTGCCTCCTACATAAGACGAGGTACTACATATAAAATCGAGTTAAGATACTACACAGCACATCAACTTCAAGACCTGCCTTCAAAACAGACAAAAAAATCAGCAGCCGATCCTGAGGAAACTCCCCAAAAGACCACAAATAGACCCATGGAAACCAAGGCTTTACGAAAATTTCCCTGTACATCATGCCCGGCCACATACATTTGGACAAGGACAAATAGTAAGAATAAGTACCCGCCTAGATGAACAACAAAAAGCAATAGAAAAAGCATAAAGGAACACACCTTCTCACTAGTCCAATCATGAAAACCACAAGTCACAACGCATCAAACTTCAATGCACTAAAAACTCGGCCACATAGAACCCAACCACAAATCATCAGAGAAAGCCATAGAGAATTGAAAAAAAAGGACCGGTGAAAGATGAATAGAAGGAGGTGATATTTCAGCAGACGTGTCAATCGTTGGAAGCCTTTGCACTCTCAAATAGAAAAAGGATCTGTCCACACCACAAAAACAGAAAAACATCTGAGCACAGACTTCCCGTTTGGATGGTCTCCAACTCAAACCCCCCACAGGCACCCAGGTGAACCCACTTGCAATGCAATAAGCTAGGTCTGTTCACTTCACTAACAGGAGAGCCAAGCTGCACTTGGGAAGACTCCAACCACAGGAACATGAGTGTTGCCAGCCAATGCAAAGCCAAAAACAGATCAGTTAAAGTAAATCAGAAACATCCAATTTTAATTTCAATACTGGCCAAAAACAGTATCAAATGAACAACAGATTCACCCCAGGCTCTAGCCAATCAGAATGACCTAAGGCTCGAATTTGAAACCAAAAAGCGTCAACACACATCCTACAGAAGCCTTATGATGTCAGAATGAGATTCTGCCTTGATGAAATGTTGCTTACAACATTTAACAAAGCACTTACGAATTCGACGTGGGCGATAGAGTACCTGAGGGAAAGACTAAAACCAGCCCAACACATGTAAGTACCCGCGGAAGCGTTTATTAAAATATCAAAGATACAAATAGTGATTTATTGGTGGTTATATTATATGTATTAGTTATATGTAGTTAGTTTAGGAGTTGGGCTATGGTACGTTTGTATATTGAGTGGGTAATATTGGGTTTTATGCATTATATATATCATATATTGTTTTTTATATATATTTTTTGGGATGTGTTGTTGTGAGTAGTTATTATCTAAGGAGTAATTTATTTAATTTTTGAGTAGGTTGTTATATTTTTCTATGTATAATGTCAATAGAAATAAATTGTCAATAGTTTATGCTAGAGACACTAGTGAGAATATGGCTATGAGTGATAGAAGATAGTGTATATATTATATTTATGAGTGTAGATTTAATGAGAATTATTTAAGTTCTATATTAAGACTTGACAAATTCAATATTGTTTGGAGGTGGGTGATAATGCTATATATGAATGTATATTTAATGTGTGGGCTGCAGGACATATTAATAATTAATTTTTGATTTTGTCCTCATCGTGATTCTTGCACTCGGCTACAGATTTTTGTTTATTACTACAAAGAGTCACTTTTGGTCTGGCTGATTGTTGTATAGGGCCGTGTGCAGTAGTTGAGTATAGAACAGTATTGTCAGTCTAGGGTGAAAGATGATAGCTGTGCATGTTGTATATGACTTGAGATTGCTGAACATTATTGTGTTAGTGTTGCATTAACTAGATGGTTAAGACTTTGTGAAAAGAAGGTGAAGTTGAGCTGCCTGGGTGTTACTTTGATTTCGTTTTTTTCTACTTTTTTTCTAGTCAATTTATTTTTTATCTTCTCTTGTGTCACTCTCTCTATCGTGTTTATGAAAGGGAATCTAGTTATACTTCTTAAAACTGTTATCAGTTACAGATATCATCAATTTACGTATACCCCCAGTCTAAACCACGCTCTTTATTTGTTGCCAGCATTGATTATTGAGTTCTGTCTTATTAACTTTTGCCTTTTGCCTTAATAACTTATTTGATACATTAGTGTGTTTTTATCTAAATTTGATTTATAGTATTTTTTGGTGAGTTCTAGTACTGTGTTTGATCAGACAAGATTGTCAATTATTTAGTTAGAATGCTTGTTTTGTGATGGTTTTGCCTCAGGGCGTTTGTTTGACTGATTTTATAATTTTCTTTTGTCTATTTGTATAGTGCA
>BHFT01037544.1:0-35821 GCA_004320025.1 Laticauda laticaudata
GGGATGTCACGTTTATTCGAAACTGAAACAGAAGTTATGTTGTGTAGATTGAACATGTAAATTGAATTTTTGTGTTTGCTTCCAATAAGTAAGTGATGCTTAATCAGATGACGCGGACGCGAGGCTTTCTAAAATCATACGCTCATGAATGCTGGGCAGTCATTTTCCTCCCCACTCTAGCCTATAATTGCCCTTTTCGTATACCTATTCAAACTAGCTAACCAGTCATGCGAGGCAAGGCAGTGGGAGAGAATGTAGGCAATTAACTAACTAAAATGTTATAGCACTATTAAGGTAGTAATAGAACAGCTAGCATATCAGAAAGTACACAATTATAAAAATAACCAAAAAAAAGCACAAAATTATATCCCCGCACCACTATAACCAAGGTAGTGCAAGGTGAAAACTAGAAACCTTAGAGCTAGAAAAATTTGTAGCGCACTATTGATTTGGTGGCAGTGACCAAGCGTAGTAGAGACCAGTTTTCTTTCCTGGCATTAATTGAAAGCTCTTGTGGGCAGCATACAAAGTAGTATTCCCAAAATACGTCGTCTTTTTGTTTTTTGGTTGTTTTTATTTTGTGTTTAAACCTTGTACACTCAATCTCTTTTGAATGTGTCTAATCTGATTGTTGTACAAGAAAATGCAAGGTTCTGATGCTACAATTATGTCAACGAGGTGGTATTCAGCAGGTTCTTTTTATTCTTTTTTTGTAAATTGTTAATTTGAGTTTTTCAAAAAGAAATACAGAATAAAGAAGCATCTTTTTTGAAAAGTAGCTAAATGATCCCTGGTTACATTTACTTTGTGCAGACAAAAATATCAATTTCATGCTGGCATTTTTACTGTTCAAATTCCATATCTTATTACTGTTTTACATTTTCTACACATAGCTTCTTCTTCCTTTTTTAAATTTCTCCTTAATTTTATTTTAACTTATCTCCATCTCACATCAAATCCTCATATTAAATACTCTATATGTCGTGTCCTGTTTAAAATTTGCATATTATCTTTTCTCAACTTAAAACAAAACAGTTTGTCCCTGTAGGTTGCTGGATTGGAGGACTGACACCGCTGTATATATTTAAGTTTACTCCATCTTACCTTCTTATTTACAGCTTCGAATATATTACTCCTTAACAGTTAACAATTGCAATATAATATATACACTTCAATTTGGAGTTCTGCTTGGTACGACTTCTTAAAACTACACACCTATACATTCTAAAAAAGAAAAAAAAAGGATTATAAAATAATGGTAGTTGACAACAACATATTCCATTCCGAGTTCAATTTCTATCATTAATTATTAACTATTCATTAACACATCTTAACTTTCTTATAACATTAGCTGTTTCAAGTTAAATATCATAATTCTAATGGAACAGTGATAAGTGTTTCCATAATAACTCCCGCTCCCTCTTCACTTATATTTTATTAAGAACATTAACCTGATTAAAATGTTTCCCAGTCCCTGTCCTAATTCAATTCCTGCTGCATTTATTTTATTTCAAAGCTTATTTTATTAACAAAGAGCCAACATTATGCAGCTAAATTCAACAGCTGTATTTGTACATCCCCATTTTAATCACACCTACCCGCATTGTTTCCAAATTTTCTAAATGTATTTCATAATACTAATATAACAATGCAATCTTAACTGTACCTTTACCAGAATCCGCTTTTTCAGATTAGAACTTTTCAGACACCAATTTAGTCTCATAACATAGGCTGTTTTCTCTACTATCGGTTGTCGGTTCTCTCCTCTTATAACTTCTTATTCGCTTTGCTGTCTTCTCTCTCTTCGTCTCTCTTTCCTTTCTTGACGCCCCTTCGCTCTGCTCTAACCACTGCTATTTCTCGTCTCCTGTATTCCCACTTCTTCTGTGGCTTTCCAATAATTCACTACTTACTTTTTTGAACTAATTTTTACTTTTCTTTGGTTTGTTTTTTTAAGTCTAAAATTCTCCATTCCTCATTTTCCCCTTTCATTTTTTGTTCCCAGCACATAGAATTACTTTGTTCATTCAAAGACTGGCTTCTTCTTTGTGCCCAGTCTTCTTGTTTTGCAGAAGCAGGTTTCTTTGTTGTTTCTTCATAGTTCGCCAGCAAATGCTCCATTTTCTAACAATTGAAACAGACCGAAGCCGAAAGAGGCGATCTCGCCATCGTTGTGCATCTTCTTTGTACTTTTTAAGTTCGCATTTTCAATTCATCCAGAAGGTAAGTTCCATTGTCATAAATTTTTAAAGCAACCACCCAAATAACTTTTAGTCATTTAAGATGCAATAACCAAGAGTCACAATGATCACAAATAATGCAAAGTACACACAACGAAGCTCGTTCTTTCTTGCTTTTTTTGCTTTCTCTTCCTGGAGTTCTACAATTCTAGTTACCCAACGTTTCACGCTTAAAAATGTATCTTTAAAATTCTTAAGTTAAAGTTATTACCTGCTAGATTTTCCTTTTAATTTCAGGCAGTCCCTCCCTTTTTCCAGATCCTGCCGCTTTTATTGCTTTTTCTCTCGGCTTCGCTGTTACAATAAAAAACTTGTTTAATGGTCCAGAAAATCTTTATTAGTCGCCTCTTACCATTTTATACTTTCATTTTCAGGCTTATTGCCTAGTTTGGTCGTCAAAGTGGTTTTATTTTTCTGATGTTCTTATTTAAGGTCTCTTGGTCTGTCAATATCGGGAAAGGGAGAGAAGAAAAAAAGCCAAACCTTTCCCTTTTCACTTTCCTTCGCTGCTTCCGAATCTTCTTTGGGAACGATGTTACCTTTTTTTTAGTTTAAATTCCAGGGTACCTTAGTTGTTGCTTTTGCAATTTAACCTGGTCAGCCAGAACTTTCTCTTCTTATCTTCCTCCTACACATTCTTTTCCAATCGAGTTCTTCTTTGAGGTGGCCATTTCTGACCACCGCTGCAACTGCCTTTGGGAAGGGGAGTAATGGCCAGCTGAGGAGGAGAGATGCGGCTCTCCTCAACTCCATTGGCAGTCTCTCCCCTCTTCACCACTTCTACGGGGTGGCTTAGCCCCGAAACTAGCCAGCTCGGGGCGCTCCAGTGGCGAGCCCAGACCAAAACCATGCACGATCACGGATTTCTGTCATTCGCCAAAGAGGCTCAAAACCGGAAGCCAGAGGTGGTATTCAGCAGGTTCTGACCAGTTCTGGGGAACCGGTAGTGGAAATTTTCAGTAGTTCGGAGAACCAGCAAATACCACCTCTGACTGGAGATTTTACAAGTATCCTACCCAGGGATGGGATTCTACCAGTTCTGGCCAGTTCGATAGAACACCTTGTTAACTTTCTAAGCAGTTCAGAGAACCGGTAGTTAGAAGAAATCTCTTTTTATTTTTTTTCCTACCCTTGTTACATTCTTGGCAGTATGCCTAGACTTACTGTCTCTGAAGGAGGTTTTTTACTTTCTTAAAGGGGAAGGATTATTTTAAGCTTTTTACATTGCTGTTGGAGGAGATACTCCCCTGGATATACTTCCAGCCACATCAACAATCAGCACTTTGAAGAAATAATTGAATGACCAGAAAGGAGCTTTTAATAACAAGAAACAAAGATGAGTGACATTCAGCAAGGCTTCTTGGCTAGCAAGAAAGATTGACAGTCAAATGTGAGTTTACAAACCCTTTCTGAGTTTTGGTCTAAAACTGGTCTTTGGTGAAGTTTAATTCTGTCCTTGGTGATGTTTAATCCTATGTTTATTNTTTAAAAAGCAACAGCTATTGTTGCATTTAATTATTTGTAGTGTGTTTGAATTTTTTCCTACCTCATGGTTTTTTTTTTCTATCTGGGGAGGGGGTCTTCCTTCACTGCTTTAGTGGTATCTGGCACTGTCCTTTTGGGGTATACTTCCATGAGGCAGGTTACAAGCTTGGCACTGATTTTTTTACTGCCTTTCTGGGGGGCATGTGACCTTTCCTTAAATCTGGATGATTTCCTTAGGATATCTTGTGAGGTGAATGAGACCAGCTGGTATCTTTAAGTGGTGCAAATGGTTCTAAGGATTGCTTTTCCTGGGTGTGCTGTTTGTGGAGAGCTTAAATGACCTCTGGGTTTCACTTTATGAGCAAAAGTTGGCTGCTGATAGTTATCATTGCATTTTAACTATTTTAATTCTTCAAGATGCTCTGGCACCCTGCCTGATTTGTAACTCTGGCTTGCAGGTATTTTTAATCTAATGATTTGTATTTAGGCAGCTTTTTACAAGCAAAAAAGCTTTTTGTATTTTTGTACAGGTAATCCTTGACTTACAATAGCTCATTTAGCAACCATTCAAAGTTACAATGGCACTGAAAAAAGTGACATATGACCGTTTTTCATGCTTACAACTGTTGCAGCATCCCCACAGGTATGAGAAGTCAGGCGAGGAGAAGGGCCCCTTGACATCGAGTTGGCCATGACCACCCAGTCACAGGACCACCAAGCCATACCCACCAACTAAGCCATGGCCACAGAACAGGTTGTTAAAAAATTTGAATCCCACCCCTGAACCTTCTCCTGTCATATCTACCAAGCTATGCATACAGAACCAGTAGTAAAAATGTTTGAATTCCATCACTGATCTAAGTATAGAAACAACATAAGCCCATCCCATTTCTAATTTTCTTTTCATTAATTTTCTTTTCACTAACATCGTCAAGTACGTGTCCTACATCAGGACCATTCTGTAACCTGTGGCAGAAAAAGTGAAACAGTAGTTTAAAACTGGAATGCAGATTATCAGTGATAATGTTAAAGCTGTCAATAGTGAATGGAGATGAGATAATAACAATACCATACAGCCATTGTCATTATACATTATTTGTTGTCATCATACCATAGTTAGCAAGATATTAGGATAACCACAGAGACAAATTAATCCTTCAAGAAAGAGCTTAAATAAAATTGACTCAGTTCAACTGTTTGGGATATAGGATGTTTCCAGAGCAGAGCTTTGCTGCTAGAATGAACCTTGGAAAATAATGTATGTTGGTCCTTGGAAACTGGTTTATGTATGTTAGCTATTCGATCAGTTTGCTTTAATTCCTATTTCATTTTATGATATGCATAGGTCCACCTTCCTGTTTTTTTTACTTTTCCCACAACCCAGTATTTTTCTTCCTTAACAGGAAAGTTTATTTGAGGGATAGGTTGGTGACTCCTTGCTATGTATGGCCCCTCTCTCTTTCCCTATGCCTTCTTTTCAAAAATACCTACAGTATATATGCTGATCCTCATTTTGCTTCTGTAGAATGAATTATCAGAAGAAATATTTGTGAGTGACAAGACTGAAATATTTTCTTTTTCAAAAGTGGAGATGCCAGTTAGGCCCTTTCTGTTAGGTTTCACTGAAATTAGTAAGTATTTTGCCATCTACCTATCATGTTGTATTAGCATGAGCAAAAGGTACTTGGAGAAATTCTGCTCATCAATGCTAATTGGATATATAAAATCATTAGCTTTATTTCTGGAAACAATTCTAATACATACATATTCATAGGCACACACATCTCTCATAGCTAATCTAGTTATTGAATTAAGCCATTTTCTGCATTTATACATACTTTGACCCATAAATTGTCTAGAGACTAGAGTCCTATAGAGCACTAAGACCATGAAAATAAAATGTTATTATTAATAAAGCCATTTTAAGTCTTTAACTGACTTGGTTCCAAATAGAACCAGATAGTTTCCACTTTCAGTAAGTTATGAGAAGAATTCTTAGATCAGCATGAACATTTAGAAAGTGGTTACTTACCTAAAACAAGGTAAAGAAGAAAAAAAACCAGCAGTCTTTCATGCACGATAGCTGTTTGGGAGAAAAACATACATTCTTGTTAAAAAATCACCAGCACAAAGAATATAGTTCTGTCAGTCATGTATCTGAAAGAAGGTTCATGTGTCATCTTAATATCATTGTTTCCAATGAAAATTCCTTCATGAAAGACAGGATCAACCAGAAAACTTGCTGATATATCAGCAGTTACGGGAGGGGTGTGACCTGTTAAAAAATAGGAAGCTAGGTTCTCTGGAAAAATCTAGATGACAATGAACATTGTTGTAAAGAGAAAATAAATGAGCACTTTTTACTTTAGAGAAATAAATGTAATAAGAGAAGTTCTAATAAGAAGTTGCTGGAGATGGTCTAGAAAAGTGAACCTTCCAACAACTTTTTAATCCCAATTTAAGAAGAGATAATTTTAGAGGGCCTAGAGCAGTGGTGTCAAACTTGAGGCCCGCGGGCTGGATGCATCACACACTGGCCATGCCAATGACCAGTTTAGCAAAGGAGAAAAAGGTCACAATATGTCATATATACCATGAGTTTGACTCCCCTGGCCTAAAGTAATGAAATATCACTCAAAACAATCCTACATATTACCATTATGTACAACACTTGAATCTTAAAGCACATGTGTTTGCTTTCTAGGATTAAGCTCTATTAATCATGCTGAAATTTAAAATGTGATTCTATTTTTTTTAAAAAGAATACAATGGGAACTAGAAATAAAAGCTCTTTGTGGATGATAATTGTCCATTAATACTAATTTTGTATTAATTTTATTTTAATGACTAGATTGCTGACAGAGAAAAAAGCAGAATAACAAGGATGATTTCAAGACAAAAGGTGTTGATTTCAGGGAATGCTTTTTAAACTTTTCTAGCACTAGGAAACTTCTAATAAATATATTACTGAAAGTGCAGGAGGAGAAGTAAACTACTAGGTCAATGCAAAATTTATATTTTCCATGCTGCATATTCTCCTGGGTGTCTCTCATTTGCCCCAAATTCTTCAGAGTTGGAATGTGGGGTGAAAGAAACCATAAGGAATAATGAGACCAGGAAAAAAAAAAGAGAGAGAGAGCCAGTATACCAGCTTTGCTGGCTAAATTGAATCCTTGTCCCCCTCTTTCATTCCACTTTCCAACTCTAATACACAGACCTACAGCAACAGAACTAATACTTTTACCACACTGCATTAATTGTAATTGACTTGGTTATTTTACCCCTCCTTCTCATTTGCCATGACCATGCCATCTGCCTGTTGGGAGTTTACTGACTTATTTGCTAAACAGATTCTCCTTCTGGCAGTTTTATTCCTGGAAGGAAGCTATTTCTGAATGTTGTCACACACTGGGAGTAACACATGAGGGTTTCTTATGGCATTTTCCAAAGCACAGGTGGAAAAGATTGGTCACAGGCTCTGAAATAATGAACTTTTATGTGAAGGAGTCATTGAGAGCTCTCACTATGAGAGGGAGACTTGCATTATAAGAAACAATGTAGGCTCAGACTTGACAAGGTCTAGAACTTTCTTCAAACTGGTTGCCTTCAGATGTCTTCTAACTACCAGAATGTAGTCTGTCTCTAGATCCATAAATGTCTAACCATAATACATTGCCTCAAGAAAGCTAATCTAAAAATTATTAAATTTGAAGTGTACTTGAGATTCAACTCTGGTAAAGAATGACACTCCTTATATCTTGCTGCAACAAATCCTCCTCATCCTCCTGACATTCCTTCTTTGGAGCATTACAGTTCCAGATTCTGAGCTTAGCTGCTGCTCTGTGTTCCATCTGGAAATAAGTTGCGCGAGACCGGGTTCCAACAACAACTCTTTTATTTAGAACAGTAGAGCAATGGTAACGGAACAACAACCCAAGCCGTGGCAGCCCTTTTTATAGCAGCTTGCCCATGGCTTGTGGCCAATGACACCACTTTAAGTGTTCCTGCACCTGCCGTCACGCCAATCAGATGTTCTCTAGTGGCCAATCCGAGGCGCGCCTTTTCGGCCACATCAGAATCCGGGAACTTGGAGCCCTTAACCAAGTTCCACTAACAACACCCTCCCCTTTGGTTCAGTCCAACATGCGTCAGTAATCAATTGCAGGTAGTGGCTTTTCGAGTCCTGGTTGACCTGACAGCTCAGTCTTAGAATGGTTTCAAGCGGTTCGACAGGACGCTGTTTCTCTGTGCTTCCTCCAATGGAACCTCCTGAAAGGGGAGTCAGCCTTTGCTCCGCCTGAGTCTCTGGGCCGTTGAGATGGCCTCTCTCCACTCCCTCTGGTTTGGTTCCAGGTTGGGTCGAGCTGCGCTTGGCTGTCCAATCCTTCTCAGGAAAGGCCTCGCTTCGTTCTCCGCTCCTGACTTCTCTTTTGGGTGTCATTTTAACCATGAGCTCTTTTTGATTATTTGAGATCTTTGTGTAGTTTGTTGCCGTTGTTATTGAGTCTTCGTCTAGTATCCTCTTTTTATTATTTTGTATTTCCCCCCCTCCTCGGTGTGTTTTTGTGTTGTATTTTATTTAGGCGCTGGTGTGTTATTGCATTTGAGGTATCGAGAACGAAGCTGGTCAATGTTGCCTGCTTACTCCTTCGTCGCTAGGATAGTCGGTAAGACCAGGGACTCAAGTGATCTGGGTGATCATGGCTGGAAGCCAGTAACGGTCCCCAGTAAGTTTGGCAGTAGACTGCTCGCCTATTCAATGACCGCGTATTTGCCCTGGAGGAAAGTCAGGGGTTATCCTCAGGTTATAAGGGTGCAGTCTGTCGAGTAGCAGAGCAATTTTCCTACCCATTAGAGTTCTACTGGCTTTTGTTGAGTAGTTACTGCTAGCGGTAATATGCTGTAGGGTTAAATTAAATGCGTTTAGCTTCTTCTTCACGGTCTCCCTTGTCCATTTTTATCCAGGCCTTCCTTTGTGTACCAAACATGTTTTCGCCCTTGCGTCGCAGTCTGGAGTGGCCTGCATGTAAAGCATGTAGATACCCTGGCAGCTAAGTACTCGCTCGAAGCCAACTTGGTAAACTGGGCCCATTGTCCGATACCAATACATAGGGAGTCCATGTGTGGTGAGAAGTGTCTAATGTTTCTCACCTGCCTTGTGTTGAGAAATTCATGGGTATAGACTCTTAGCCAGTTTGAGTAGGCATTCACATACTATCCAAAAAGTGTTGCCTTTCATTGCCCAGCAAATCAATATGTGTCATAGACCAAGGGCCCCGGGGAGTTTTCCCATTCCCTGAAGTGTCCTGTTGGGTGTTGCCCTTGAATTTTGACAGTCATGGGCAAATGTTGCCACCACGTTACAATTGCCCGTTGCCAAGCTCCTGGCCACCAGATTGTAGACTCCTGGGCCAGGGCTTCATCTTAACTATGCCCTGGGGCCCCCCCCCCCCCCCCCTCATGCACATACACACCAAAATCCTCCTGGAGTTGTGTGTATCATCACCCTGTCACCCACAATATTCAGCTTCTCGATTGACAGTTCCAGTCTGTCGGGTTCGAAAAGTTTAAAAGTCTCATTTGTTCTCTTCCAACCAGGCCTTACCCTACCCACCAGAAATGCAAGCTTCAGGGGTCTTTCGTGTGGCTTCACGACGTCCACTGCAGTTAGTGGTAGGTTCAGCCAGTGCTCGAGTTGGATGGCGAACTGGGGAGCTAGGTCCTCTTTTGATGGCAGCGGGGCATGCTCAGGGCCACGGCAGAGTGGATGGTCCTTCCAGGGTGGTGGATAGCGTGTAGGTAGGCGCGCGAGGAATTCAGACCACCTCATCATCTTGTATAGAATGTTTTCGCGGTTTGGCTTTGTTCCTGCTGGGATCCCTAACAGGGTTTTGATCAGTGATATCGAAAAAGTGTTCTCCGTAAGATTACTTCATGCGAATTCTTTGACTCCAGCTGATGATTGGCGAGGGACTTCTCGGTCGAGATTGGCGTAATGCCCGTTCTATGGAAAAGGCGTTGTCGAATAGAAAGCGACCAGTGCTCTCTCTGCCATCCTGGTAGCTTGGGGTCAGGATGGCGCCAATCTCCAAAGGTGATGCCATCACAGGTGACTGTCAATAGGCAGGTATTGCTATACTGGCATAAAACGGTGTTAGATTTAGTTAGGTTTTGATACCGTGAAATGCTGCTCTTATTCCTGCTGGCCCCTATTTCAGATAGTTTTTGTCTATCATATCAATGTAAGGTTCTGCTACGGCTTGCTTTTTTGGGCATGGAAGACACATTGTATAAATTCTAGAGACCTAGGGACAGCTGAGGTCAGTATTGTTCCTACGTCTAGGTGCGTCTTGATTGCCTTCATCTTTTTTCGGTGGTGTAATCCCTTGTTCTATATTTGGTGAGCCCCAGAAACTCAACTGGTTGGTTGCCATACATTTTTTCTCGCTGTTACCTTAGGCTCTGCCGTCTCTACGATATACTCGCATATAAGCCTACTTAGATACGCTTTTTTTCCCCCAAATTGGGGTGCTTATAGCGCGAATAAAATCTGGCTGCTTGACTTTGTGCCGATGAGAGTCTGGATCTCATCACCTGAAATCGGGCAGCCAGTATTTTATCGCTGTATAAGCCGACCTCAAATTTGGGGGAAAAAAAGCGATTCACCATGGTATTTCGGGGTCGGCTTATATGCAAGTTTTTTTAAAAAAATCCTATTTTGGGCATGTTTTAAAGGCTCAGCTTATATTTTTCTGCCCTGCTGAGGATCGGCTTATATAAAGTATAGGGTAAATCTTTAAGACTTCTCTTAATACGCTCTCTAGCTTGTTAGCGTTTTTGCTGACGCCACAGAATGTCCAATCAAAAAGGGACTACCCCTTGCATTCTGTTTAAACAAGCGCTATCCATGAGGCTTGGAACCATGCCTGGGCAACGCTATACGCCAAACTGGAGACGGTTACAACCTTGAATGCCCCCTCTATGTGTCACAATAGTCCGTGCCTCTGCGGTCGTAGCTCAACGGGAGTGTTGGTATGTGTGCGAGATTTCAAGGCTTTTGCAAAAAATTTTCCTCCCCTTAGCGAGTACAATAAGTGTTGCAACACCGGACTGGGTTATGCGCTTTTTGGAGCGTAGTTTAGGGTAGCTTATTAGTCCCGCAGATGCGCACACTGACCATCTGGTTTAAACGGGAGTCACGAGGTGTTCCCACTGAGTTGTCGATTGCTCTAGACACTCCCTGTGCTTATTAATTTGTTATTGTTCTCAATTTTGTTTAAGGCAACAAGGGATGCGTCTGGCTTGTTAACTGGATGGGGTTTTTGGATCTAGGCTAAACAAAAATTGGGTCCCCTGTACTTGGCCTAGGTCCCGATCCGAAAACATCTGGAATTCTCTGTAACAGGCTCTCTTCCCAGTTTTGCTGCAGCAATCTGGTGTACATCCCGATTCCCAGCGGCCGCGAACCATCTAATCCCTAGCAGACTAGGTGTATCATGTCAACGATGGTCAGAGCGCAAAATTTTGGGCATGATTTTTAAATTCGATGAGGAATATGTCCAAGAGTCCACTACCGGAATTCGATATTTCCCTGTTGTCTGTTATAAATTATCTTTGTTTTTCGTAGTCTCTCGTTTGTTGATGTCCGGATGCAGGGCACCGCGATATGTGTGTCCAGGGATACCATAGATAAAAAAGGACCCGGAGTCATTCTCCATCTCATAGACTTCCCCTCCGATGTTCACCTCTACCCGGCACCTTTTCCCGTTTCGCCCTGGCATTCCAATGGTTACCATCTGATGCGTTTCCTCTCTTTCACTGGTTCTTTGCTTCGGTTCCATCTGCTTTGGCTTGTCCTCTCTTCATTTCCTGGGGGGGGTGTTGCTGCACTTTTAGGACTATAGCTCTTTTTGTTTCGGCAGACCCTTTCGATGTGCCCCTGTTTGTTACAAGCCCCACAGATTGCATCTAGGAACCTGCATTCAGATCATGGGTGGTTGCTTCCGCATCCAGCATACTGAAACACCCACCTGTTTCTTCTCTTTTTCCACCATTTCTTAACTGATTGAAGCTGCAAAATCTGCAAAAGTTTCATCGTCTCTTTGGTCCCTCTTGTAGAACTCATGTCTTTTGATCAAGTTGGAGACCACAGGTGCATAATGTGCTTGGAGCAATCTGTTCAGCTCGGACCAAGTCATCTGTTTGACGTCTCTTGGTTTTGTTAGTGCCTTCGCCATTTTAAAAACAGCCGGACCACAGTGTGTTATGAAGACAGCCCTCTTCTTTTGATCAGATATCTCCTGCAGCTCGTTGCTTTCTAAAAACATAAGAAAATGATTGATATATGACTCCCAATCCTCCTCATCAGGATTGAATGGTGCGGGCAGCGCGTTGTTACCGGCCATCTCTCTTGCTTGGTTCAGATTGCCGCGTGCTTCGGTCTTGCTCTTCTACGACGATCCCACCTTTGTCGCTCGTGTTCCATCTGGAAATAATTTCGCGTGAGACCGGGTTCCAACAACAACTCTTTTATTTAGAACAGTAAAGCAATGGTAACGGAACAACGAACCAAGTCGCAGCAGCCCTTTTTATAGCGGCTTGCCCGCAGCTTGTGGCCAATGACACCACTTTAAGTGTTCCCGCTGTCAAGTGGGCCAATCGGATTGGTTCTCTAATGGCCAATCCGAGGGCAGCCTTTTCAGCCAATCAGAATGGGGAACTTGGAGCCTACCAAGTTCCATATACAACACGATGCCTTACTTTCTCAAAATAGTAATAGCAGATTTAGTTTGTATACTGCTACCTTTATGTACCTCTTAATTTCAAGGAAGTTCTTTCCTAATTATACATCAGTGCTATGGTAGATTTGTCTGAGGAACAGTGACAAACACAAAGTCACACCATTCTAACCCACTTGTCAAGAGTTTGTTGCAAAATCAAATCCAGAAAGCACACACAGATAACTGTTTCAGCAGGATTCATTTAACTTAATTATATACATAATAATATATGAAGTAAATTTACAGTACAAACAGCAGATCCTTCCAACATGGTAGCAGTTACAGGTAAAACACAAGCAGAGGAGAGAACAGCAGAGAACAGTTTCAATTTTGATTCAGAGTTGCAGACAAGTTTACAGCTTCAGAGCTCAGAGCTTAATACAGAGCCATGCCCAGACTCCTTCCTCAAAGTCAAAGGTTTGTCAGGAGTAACCGACTAAATCAACGATACGGATAAGTAACCGACTGGAACAAACCATGCCAAGTTCATGAATATTCTGACACAGTATTATTGGTACAGGCCATATGCTTGTTTTGTTATCTCAGACAAATGATACAATAACCGTTGCCTCCCACAAAACTACACATAAAGGAATCAAATGGTTTATTTCTTCAAAAGTGATGACAATAGACTGCATTTAAGAGCAAATGACTACCATATATGATGGCATATACACAGGGATGTGATTCTACCAGTTCACACCTATTCACTAGAACCGGTTGTTAACATTCTAAGCAGTTCGGAGAACCAGTTGTTAGAAGAAATTACTGACCTAATCCTGTAAGGAAGGCAGGAAGGAAACATTCTGGTGTTGCTTACAGAAACTGCCTCTCCGTTAACTTTATTACATTCTTGGCAGGACTATACTACCTATTTCAGGAACTTCTCTGGAGTTTTCTCCCTCTCCTTTGCTGGTACTTTGCTTGTGTGGAGTGACCATTCAAAGTTATAATGGCACTGAAAAAAGTGACTTATGATCATTTTTCACACTTACGACTGTTGCAGCATCTCCACAGTCATGAGAGGCCAGGCAAGGAGATGCATGCCTCAATGTGAGTGATAACGAGTTGGCTACACCCATCCAACAACATGACCAACAAGCCATACCCATCACCTAAGCCACACCCACAGAACCAGTTGTTAAAAATTTGAATCCCACCCCTGCATATACAGTTCTGTTCTCCAATGTTTTTCTGCCCTTCCCTGTACACTGGTATGTGCCTCTTGTTGCAATCATTATGTAACATACTTTGATTATCATATTTCTGCCTTCTGCTTTCAGGAAAAGGAAGAACAGTATTGATGAATGATGAAACAGATAAAATGAACAAACCTCATTATGTATAACCATCCAGTCTCTGGTTTCAAAAATTTGGCAGTATTTTTCATAGTTCAGAAGAAAACATTCCTAAAAAGAAAGAAAAAGAATCTTAAATTCTTTTTAAGGTGAAGAAGTTACTTGATTCTGAGATAGAAAATCTTGCCTCTTTGATTCCTGGTGCAACTGAGGACAAGCAGCTTTCCAGATTCCCTGGGTATAGAGGACTTTTTGTTTAATTCTTCATTTGTATCTGTGCCAGTTCTTCAGCAGTGAGTGGAACACGCACACTGTGGAAATAAGCCTGAATGCCAAGAGAAACCCTTTGAGAATACCAATAGGATGCTGGGACACGAAGCAAAGCCACCATCATGATGCATATATCACCTGCTATAAAAGAACAGAAGGCAGGGAGTAGGGGATTGATTGTACATGAATGTGTACACTATACACACATATACATACAGTACTCTTTTGGATAATATTTAAAACACAGAATGACAGATATTTATCCTTGTGTAATTCCATGTCCATGTCAACATTCTTGAGTGTTTTTTTTTAGCTTTATTGAACATAAAACATAAGGCATTCTAAGGTCCAATGATGAACTGCTTTTCCAATGACATTTTTTGAAGGTAAACTGTAATGTACATAGTTACATCATAATGAATCACACACAAACATGTTAAATAAAGTCTGCAGAAGCCAAATTGTCTAGGGTCATATGAAGATAGGGAGGGGATTTCTTTGCCAATAACTTACCATTAGTTAATGCATTTGTTTTGTGTCGATATAAGATTCAGGGGCAATCACACAGTCAACTGCAACAAATTTCTGGATTCTTTTAAGTGGTTGTGAGGCAGTGATGGGATTCAAATGTTTCTACTATCAGTTCTGTGGGCGTGGCTTGGTGGAAGTGGCAGGGAAAGGATGCTGTAAAATCTCCAGTCAGAGGTGGTATTTGATGGTTCTCCAAACTACTCAAAATTTCCACTACCGGTTCTCCAGAACTGGTCAGAACCTGCTGAATACCACCTGTATTTTGAGGTAACTTCATAGTTCTCTTAAGTTTAACTCTAGACTCAGTGCAACCTTTTATGGTTTTCATGAGTTCCTACATATTGATTTCTTTAAAACTGCTGCTGTGTGTGGACATTTGGGTTGAATAGATGAAGATGGGCCTATGCTGAAAATGAATTTATCACTACAAGATGGAAGAATAACTTTTATAAATATTACAAAAACTCTTTCATCAGAAAGAACCTTGATTTGGCTATTGACAATCTCCTATTTGGGGGAGGGAAACTTTGTATGAATCTGATCTCCCTCTACCACCATTCCTACAATCCATTTAAGTTGTATAGGAACAGAGATTGGGTTCAAGAAAAGGCAGCAGGGATGGACCTGTGGACTTTTAACACTCATCAGTTTCTGTCAGTAGTCAATGGCAGATCAATTTCTGCTTGCAGCCAGGGATTGTGAATTTGCCCAGTTCAGTTGTAATCTTACAAGGATTACTCTAGAAATATGGAATTAAATCTCTTGCTGCAAGTGCTATAGTATACTCTCTGGGAGATATAAAAAATCTATGATAAATGAAAAGTTTTAAGGCTTATTTAGTTTATCATAAAGAAAGGAAATTTGGTATTTTGAATTGATTTAAAGAATTATAAAGATCTTTTTTGGCAAAAGAGTTTGGCAGATTGGCAGAGTAAAATGTGGAAGGTTGTCTTCAACAGATTTTAATAAGTCCTACAGAAAATCTGCAATTTCTTGTGTTGCTGTTCAACACATCCTAAACTAAATCTGTTACCCTAATAAAACCAATAGCCACTATTGAAACTAATATTGACTTATCATATTTCAACAATAAAAGGTGAGTGGTTTTACTGCTTAAGAAGGCAGAAAAGCCATTTAGGAAATCTAATCTTTCTTGTAGGATTGATATGTAGTCCAACTTGTTGCATAAACAATGTTCCCTTTACCTGGAAATTTCATGCACAGTCACTACCCACCCACTTGATGATCCCAAATGCTTTGCATTTTTAGAAAAACTATAATACATTTTTTGTACTGTATATAAGGGAGCACGAACTAGACTTCTTTCTCATTAATATTCATCCCACATTAGTTCTGCTGAGAGCAAATACTCATATTCATTCTCAGCAGGAAGTGCAAAAGAATTCTGCATACTGCTGGAAAGGAAAAGAAAATAATAGCAAGAGCAAAGGAAGTGAGAATTCAGCTGAAAAAAAGAAGGAAAGACAAGAAGATGGGCTGAGGATATGGGAAAAAATTGATTGTTGAGCAACAGGATAGCAGCAACCATTTCATCTCCAGTTTAATCAGACCAGTATTTAACGCTTTGAAAGGGCAGTAGTATTTCATTTGTTTTTAATCATGCATTACCATTCTGCTTTCAATATGCCTGCAGGGAGAAATGTCATTGTGTTCTTTGTGTGTGTGTATGTGTGTTTAACCATGATAATTTCTTAAAACTGAAAAATTTCCTCCCTTTTCCTGATGAGCTTTGGAGATTCAAAACGATGTGTTTATGAATGGGAAATGCTATAGTCAGTACAGTTCTGCCCTCTAGCACTGCATTCCGCTCAGTGTGGTAGCTGCTTCTTGCAACAAGTGAGGAAAAAAGGGGGGAAAGCATTGCTGCTATATTACCACCTGCACAGTAGGATTCTTTTTAACTACAAAGAGATTAGAGGGAAACTTGAAGAGTCAACAATGCTGGCCTGCTCTTTCCTTGCTTTGCTTTTCTGAAGCATTTGTGCTCTGCTCTGGCTTCCTCCTCCAATATAACATGCAGGCAGAGAAAACACACTTGGCAGAAAGAAGGAATTGGCACACACATATACACACACACAAATCTTCTGCAGTAACTTCCTTTTCAGTCTTAGTTCTATTTCTTCTTTAATTCTTCGATCTTACTTTTCCTTGCCCAGATCTATTATCTTCAAGCCTTCCAAAATCCACTAAAAGCTGAATCCTTTTGTAATTTTTAGATAAAGCTTTGGATTTAAGGGAATGTCTGCCTGGAGAAATAAATGTATTTCATGGCCTCGCTGGATCTTTTAATGTAGTAGGGCAAAGTGAACTTTGCTTCTACAATGAAACAATTGGTAATAGTTGAGTTTAGTGAGTTTAAGGATATATCAAATAAATGAATCTGATGTTCAGGATTCTTCTAGCTTTCCTATGCATGCTATTCTCATCGTGCATAGTATTATGTTCTTATTATGCTTTGGAAATAATGTTTTCATTTATATCCGCAAGGTAAGATAATAATATCTATAATTTGTCTGCACATCCTTTGTCTACTCTGTTAATTCTCAGTAGGGACATGGGCAGTAGCTCATGTATTACATTCATAAACATGGCACTATTTTTTGATTCCTTTAAAGGAGCATTTAAAATAGTAAATCTGAATTGGAGAGAGTACTGTATCTCACAGCAAAAATGACAAAGTGGAGCCATGAAGATGGATTCAGCTTCCCTGCTTTGAATATTAGAAATTTTCAGCAGGCAGATATTGAACCAAGGAATTGAACTGTCTAAGCCACTAAATATACTAACTCAGAGTTTCTCCAGACTGGGGATTTCTCCCTCCCCATTCTGTGATTTAAACACTAATGAAGTCTCTCTGAATAAATGAAGAAAGAAACCTGAGAGTATCCAAATGATCATTAAGAAGCTGCCATTTCCCTCCAAAGACCTTAAATGCCGTCTTCCTCGCTCCTTCATCTCAGTGGAGCCATAGTTTCCTAAGTATATTACTGCCCTAGTAAATATTGATTATGGTTTATGGTAGGCAAACCACAAACCAACAGCAATCACCCTACTTGTTATTGATATTTTTCAATCCCTTTTCTTAATAGAACAGCCTGTGTAAGATCTAGACACTGGAATATGATACTCTCTGCCTTCTCCATTCTTCTGCCTTTGTCTGTTTTCTATCCTTTTGACCACAGAGCTTTTGGCTTTGAGGGTTTGCAGTAAGAGTCAAATACAGACGCTAAGAAATAGAAAAATAGAGTCACTCTGAGGTTCTTCCTTACACTCTGAACTCTTATCTCATATCTTAGTTATCAAATATATAGCATACCATTTTCTATCAGAACTCTGGCATATAGGAATGCTGAAGTCACTTCCTTAATTAATACTTTAAGTACTCTTTCAGAAAAGAATGAAAGCTTTGGAAGTTAAACTGAATGGAACAAATCATGTTACTGCTTTCATGCAAACATTAAGCATTTGACTGTAATTTATATTTTAAAATCAAATTGGATCACTTTGTTGTTCCCAAACCAATCGTCAGACCAGAATACAATTACCTCACATTAACATACGCATAATCGGAATAAATGAGGACGAGGCATGCTCCAACTTCAATATTCCTTTGCTTCACCATAAACGTCAAGTTGCAGCTGCAGCTGCCCTGTACAAAATGCAGACGGGCCTCTGCCCTCAAGACCTGAAAAAGCTGGTTCCCCCACCTTATACAATGAGAAGAACAACTCGCTCTAGTGTGTCAACTCCGAGACATGCTCTTGTGGAACCCAAGTCCAGAACACACTCAACTGGCAGGAGTTTTTTATACACTGCAGTCAGAGTCTGGAACAGCTTACCAGAAGACATAGTAGGCATGATTAGTGACAGAGGGTCTCAGTCATTCAAGAGTCGCGTCCACAACCACCTTCTGCAGATTGTATAGTATATTATTTATTAGGCCCCACTTTTTTCTTTTTGTCATTATTCTTCTCTTAAGCTGCTGTGAACCCTTGATTAGGCCATGAGGTTGTCATGTATAGTGCACAGCATTATATGCATGATCGTGATACTTAGTGTCATGCCTTGTGGACAATTGTTCACAATAGCATGTATTAAAAAAAAAAACATATTTCTCTACTTTTTTGAAAGGGTAAGTTGGGAGAAAAGTGTAGCAAAGTTGATAAACCTATCAATTTAGCTTTTGCAAAATATTAATGTTTTTCTTTGTGTATCAGTTTGCCAAGGTGTTGCTTTTTAAAAAGAAACTCAAAAATATATGTATGCATTTATCCCAGAATTCTGAACTGTACACACTTTTGCAATTTTTTATTATCTGCTGTTTTTGCATACTACTTCGACAGATATATGCGATGGTTGGGAATATAGTATAGAGTTAAATGACAAGCTAGGGAAAGCATGAATAAGGGGATATAATTTTAAAATCTTCTCTGAAAATAATACTTACATATGTCTTAGGTTAAAATTCATTCAAAACATATTTTAGGATACATTACATATAAAATGTAGTTTATAAAATAATATGTTCAGCTTTATGAAATATTGTCAACAGCAGAACAACAGAAGCAGCAAATTTATTTCACAACAGGATGGAGAAAGCTATCAGTGAAGATAATACAACTGAAGTGGACCAGAAATGGATGAATCCACCAATCCCTGAATTCAAATAGTATCTCCTCTATAATGAAAAACAAACAAATGGTGGCTTGTTAATAACAGAAAAATATTTTGCTTATATTAATTCTTCAATGATGATTTAAATATTTGCATGTATTTTTCAATACATATTTTTCAATATATTTTGCATGTATTTTTGTTTTCTTAGCATTATCTAACAAATTTAAATAAGAATGTAAATCTGATTGTGATACTTTGCCAGTTAGATCTCTTTCATTCTCTTGTCAAAGTGAACTTCTTATAGTCTCATTCCTTTTGTAATCAATCACAATTTTTATGGAGAACACATATTCATAGTTAATTCATTTGTCCTTCAAATGTAGTAGCAAAATATTAGTGATGTTTTTATTTATTTTTCATAAATATCTGGTCTGGAAAATGTTTGAAGAAATTATTAGCATGTCTTTTGTCAAATCAAGTGGAAAGGCTTTACAATTAAATACTGGACCACTCAATTTTTATTGTCAGAGTGCTTATATTGTAATGAAAAGCATGGGATTCTCAATTAGCAGCGCACACACACACACACACACACACACAAACATCCATACTAATATGACTTTGCCATCCATTGGGTCCATATTGATGTAGATAGAAACTGAAAAGAACCAACTAAAGTTGGTTATGGAATTATGGATGTTCATGAACATCTTTAGGGATATCCATTTTACAGAGGAAACATACAATAATTTTTATATCCTGTCTTGATTTATCTCTACTTGGGTTCAAGAGTAAAAGACCAACAAATCAAGTCTGAGCATTCTTTCCTGAACTATATTAGCATGAATTATAAAAACATTTCTAATGTGAAGCTCAAATAACAAAAAAAAACATGGTTTTAATGAAGCTAAAATGTCAATTAATTAATCTGTGTGCTAAAATAGCAAGCAAAATGCACAAAAATCAAATATAAATTTAAGTTGCTTTTTTTTCTGGTGAAGAGTCCTTTAGATAGGCCCGGTCCCACTGCACCTTCGGAGGTGTCATCCCCTTCCATCTGCTTTCATCTGCTAGGCTTCCAATGAACATCCATTTAACATCCCCGCTATATACTAACCACATCCGTTCTTTTCCATTCTGTTTATGCAAATTTTCACCACTTTTTGGAGCAGATGACAACAGATGGAGCCACCCCCCAAATTTTGCTCATCCGCTGTGTCCTTTATGAATATGTTTTGCATCCATCGGCCAGTGGGACCAGGCCTATACCTAGAAACATAAAAACAGAAAACTGATCAGTGAAAAAAGCCTAGTAGTCCATCAAGTTTGTTCTTCGAGCTTTACTTCTTATTATTTTGTTTCCTTTTTAATATACTTATTTATTGTTTTTATTAATTTTATTTTTGAGTTGTTGAACAATCAGCGAGATGTTCAGACTGGATTTGGCATTTTGTCCACCTACTGAATCCTTTTCAAGTACCTGGGACAGGCAGACATGGATATTTAATGGTGTTACAGATATCATCTTATTATTTTTATCTTTTGATTTTTGTCAGATGATAGACATGTATTTGTCCCAAGCATGTTTAAACTTACTGATGATTGATCTATATTTGGCTGGAAGTTGTTCAAAACTTCCGTTATTCTTTTGTGAAGTAATATTTTTGAATAGTATTTTTGAACTTCCCTGCTGTCATGTTCTTGATTTTTGCTTATTATTGAAAATACTGCCATCTTGAACCTTAGTTACACCTTAAAATATTTAAATATTGCAATCATGTCCCCTCCCCCAATTTCCCCTTCTTTCCTCTAGGCTGTACATTTTCAGTTACTCCAATCTGAGCTGCTTGTTTATTGAAAGGTGGTTGTTAGATTCAGTGATATTTTTTTTTTGTTTCTCTTCAATAGCTAAGAATTCTTCAATGAAGAGACTATACTCAGATTAGAAAGCCTAGAAGTTATATAAACATTAGTTGCAATGCCATAACCACAATGAATTCTTTTCTCATTTTTAAACAACATACTTCTCAAAATTAGGTTGGCACCCACCCTAATTAGCCCCCCTCCAAAAAAAAAGACATTAAAACTTGACTCTTATGCAGAACCTTGGGATATATGGAGAGGGACCCTCATGTTATTGCTTGGATGATATAGTTGGTCCTTAAGGTACTATTTTTGTTTGTTGGTAATTATGATTTCTATCTGTTGTATTTTTATCATTAGAAGCTGCTTTCAGTTTGTCAAGATTGAGAAACATGTACATTGTAGTAAACAAAGAAACTGAAAAATTATATTGTTTCCATGTAAATACTCTTTTTTATTAAAAATTAATATGCAAGCATTTGAAAAATATTTACATGAGGTAAGCATATATACAATTATAATTGTTCTTTTTAAATAAAGTTTTATTTGGGTTTTCACACATACAAAATACAAGTAAAACATCTTTTTTTGAAAATAGCATGGTAACCGGTTGAACTCTTATACAGACACAAACTCAATTTTCATGCTCATTCTTTGTGTTCTATTTTTCATATCTTAATACTATCTAACATTTTCTAATATAGTTTTTCCCCTCTTTTAATTTTCTTTCTCATTTTATTTTGATATCTCAATCTCATCTCAATTCAAATCATATATTTATACTTTTGTCTGTTCTGTTTCAATTTCATATATCTTTTTCTCAATATAAACAAATTTTCTCCTGTAGTTTACTAATTGGAGTATGACACCTTATATCTTTTAATTATATCTATTCAACCTCTTATTTAAACTTTCAAATATATACCTAAAGGTTATGATCTTCAAATATAATACAAATACAATAACTTCCAATCGAATTCTGCTTGATACATTCTTATGAATACATACTATACACATTCTTTAAAGAAAAGGATTAATACATATATATATATTATAAACCCTAATTCCATTTCCAATTCCAGTATCATTAATAATCAATTAAAATCTTAACATCTTTAACATTTCTTTTCATTAAATATCCAATACTTCCTTAAAGACACATATAATCTCCATAAAATTAATTTTTCCCTATTTCTCTTTCAATATGTTTTGTAAATCATTTAATATTCATTGTGGTTACATTTATTTATCGACAAGCTGAGTACGATAGCTTTTTATCAAAAACATTTAATCATAACATTGTTTCATATTTTTCTGAATTATTCTATTTTCTATATAATAATACTATCTTAAGTATCTTTGCAGAATCCTTTTTCACACCATTATCTCTAAATGGCCCTGTTTTCTGTACTTTGTTTCTGTCACTTAATTAACTTCTTTTCCTTTCTTTCTTCCCTCTATCTTCTCCATCCCCTTTTTTACCCCTTGTCCTCTCTTCAATTCTAATTCTCCTCTTCCTGCATTTCCCTCTTCTGTTGGCTTTTTGATTTATACTTGTTTTTCACTCTGTTCTTTTTTTGGGGTTTTTTTTGCGCAGTCTTAACTTTCCATTCTCTTTCCTCCTTTCCTTTTTTCCCCCTACCTAAGATTACTTGTACATTAAAGAGGACTTCTTCTTTGTCAACAATCGTCTTGTTCTGCGGGCATTTCTTGTTGTTTCTCATAGTTCCAAATCTCCATTTCTAAAAGAACTGAAATATGAAGCCAAAAGAACCTCCCAATTCTTGTGCAGAATTTTGCTGTAAGTTCTTTTTAAATTCCACGGCAGTCTCATTCGCTTCCAGATCCTGCCTTTTATTCTTTTTCTCTCCTTTCCTGTTTTCAAAAAACTTTAATTATCCAGAAATCTTCATTAGATCCCTTTGAACTTTTTTTAATTCAGCATTAAATGCTTATTAAATGTCAAAGTGGACTTTTCCAATTTCTTGCTTCAGTCTTCTTAGCTGTCAGTATAGGAAAAAGGAGAAAAAAAAAACCAAATGTTTTCCCTTTTCTCTCTCTTGCAGCTAAAAACTTCTTAGGGAATAATGTCAATTGTGTTGTGTTTTTTTTTAATAGTTTCAATTCCAGGATACTTATTTGTTGCTTTTGCTGTTTGAACAACCGGGTCAACCAAAACTTCTTCTTCTTAAACTTCCTCTGCCACATTCTTTTCCCGGTCGAGTTTCTTTCTTGGTGGTGGCCCATTTCCTGACCACCGCTATAACGCACCTTCAGGAAGGGAGTAATTGGTCAGCTGGGGAGAAGAAGATGCATCTCTCCTCAACCCTGTAGGTAGTCTCCCCCTTCTTCACCACCTCTATGGGGTGGCTTAGCCCCAAAACCAGCTGGCTTGGGGTGCTGCAGCGGTGAGCACAGATTGAAACCGTGCAGAGAAGCGGTTTCGGTCTGTCGCCAAAGAACCTCAAACCGGAAGCCATAGAATTATAATTGTTAACTATTATAATGATGTAGTATACTTTGCTTTTTCATGTTTTTTGCATTTTAAGCATTTTTTATGTGTTTTTAACTCATTTTTGGAAAATATGCATTTACATTATAATTTTCTTTATGTTTTATTTCTTTTTTTTATTTTTCTGTTATTTAAAAACAATAAATAAATAAATATCTGTTAAAATTCACTACTATTCCATTAAAATTGCTTAATGGAAATATCAGAGATACGTATTTGTACTTCATTTTTGCCTATTTCTACAGCCATCCAAATATTGAACATAAATCCTGTGGTATCTGGAAGGATATGTGTTTTATTCATAAATTATAAATTATTCCCCTTGATGTATGTGTGACAAATTATAAGGCGATACTGGCAGTACATACATGGTAGATGGATGGAAAGAAGGAAGGAAGGAAAGGAAGGAAAGGAAGGAAGGGTTTCTTGAAAGTGATTGCCAAACAGTTACAAGTCTGATGGAGTATTTTCAGTGCAATAAACAGTCTAAAGGTTTCCCTTATCCAGTCATGATTGATTCAAGTCAATCGTGCTTATTTCTGATTTTCAGCCAAGGGAGCCTGAGTTGTATGAGAGACATTTCCATCAACATATGGCCAGCATGAAAATATGGAGTGCAGTAACCATCCTGTTAAAGTGGTATCTATTTATTTACTTGCATTTACATGTTTTTGAACTGTTAGGTTGGCTGGAACTGAGGCAAGCAATGGGAGTTCATCCCATTGTGCAGCAATCATGTCTCTAACCTGGGCTGTCAGCTTTCCAGCTGATCAGCCCAGCATCTTAACTTCTGAGCTATTATTCCGCTCTTTTAACTTCTTTATTACTGACTCTGAGGTTCCAACATGAAAAATTATACAAATGTATTGTAATGTATTGTATTATGTAACTTCAAATAACTCTATTTGTGTTATCACTGTCATAATTCCGAACAATATCAACTAAAGAATGATGGAAAATGAAGACAAATCACCTGGAAGATGATGAGTTGAGGAAGCACTTTTTTGGAAAGAAAAAATATGAGCTTCCAAAATAAACAAAATAAAATGGTGGGGAACACAAACTAAAAGGCTGGATTTACTTTGTCAAGTCTTCCAGAAAATAAATATACTGGTATACTGGGAAAATTCAGATATTTCCATGTCCCAAATTATCTGAAAACCCACACATTACTTTCAGAAGTATGCATTAAAATGTACTGTAAGAGCCATTTTCAAATTCATTTGAAATATGTGCTCAGGCATTGTATCATCTTTAATGCTGAAATTTAACTAGAATAGAAATAGAAATATGACTTCATATTCATTCTAACAAGGTAGCCAAGAAGACAATCATCTTATTACTGCTGCAATTTAATATGTCTCTAATACATCATGTAACTGAAGCAAGACACTACTGAATTTATAGGACCAATTATACTTAAAAAACAATCAAAATCGATTATGTTCACATAAACTATCATCTTCCAGCATACAATCTTTTTTTCCCCAAAGCATTGTCAATTACAAGAACAATTTATTGGGAGTTGGGAGGAGGGAAGAAATTATAGAAGGACTTGGTTTGTTTGTTCTTCAATTTGGTTTGTTCTTCAATGTTTTATTTCTAACTGCTTTGCATCATAAATAGCCAAGTTGGTTCACTGGAAAGCAGCCAAAAACCCAAAGTAAAAATCAGCAAAAATAAAGTTGTTTTATAAAAAAAAAAGGTTTCTTTACATTTGAGAATAAGTAAAATATTAAAGATCTGGTTCTTTTTGAGAGAGTGGGATGGGGAGGAGGTAAGCCTGAAACAAATAGGACTCAAACTGTTTCTTGAATGCTACTTATAGTACTCCGAATTTAAACATTTTAGTTTATGCATCGCATCTAGGTATATGCACACACATAAACAATTCTATAGTTGATTTAGAGTCAACATCAAATTCCCCTAACATTTTTTGAACAACATTTCCAAAGATATCTCAATAGAATTAGATTTTTTTGACTTCTATATATGTAGTCTTGGTCATCACTGGGTAACCACCAGGTGCTTTTTCTTTATCCCTTCTCAGACAATGTGATGACCCGTAGTCTCTCAAAATAACCCAAAACTCAAAATATACTTTAAAGTCCAGCAATGCCTTCAACTTAACTTCACTGTTTTATTAGGCACAGTTTAAAGTCACAAAAGTAAATAATGAGGCAAAAAGAAAACCAAAACAAACCGCATTGATGAGAGTTCCGAAGCAAGCCAAGATAATGAATCATACATTCCATGAGATAACCGAGGAGAGTTCATGGGAAGAATGCCAGTAAAGATAAACCTCTTTCAAAGAAAAAACAAAACTATGACTCCAGCAGTTCTGACTGCGCATTTAGAAACTTATATACANTTTCCCCTGATCCTCTCCTCCCTGCGTCACCTAGGATGAATAGGGGATGGGCCTGGATCCTCCTCTGACTGCTCAGCCGGCATCTGCCCTTCCCCAGCCTCCTCCATCACCTCTGGAGCCACACTCCCATTTCCTGTTCGCTGTCCCTCCTCTTCCTCAGAGTCAGTCTCCACCAGGGGCATAACAGACAAATTGTCCAAGAAATATCAAGAGTTATTGAGGGTTTATGATAAAGTTCCACACAGAATATATTTTATATTCTGAATGGGAGGGGGAATTGAAAACATAGGAAATGGAACAAATTATAGAAGAAACTGTGAAGTAAAATAAAATAGTAGTGGAGAGACTTTAAGATAAGTGTTTTATTATTGTATGAGATACATCTTCTGGTCAAAGGTCAGACAACTGACATTGACTATAAACTCAAAATATATCTTTATAAAAAAATATTTTCAGAATAAAAAATGTAGCGCAGGCGCTTAGTATGGTAAATATACATTGATGACTCATTAAAAATATCAGAATTAAAATAGCAGCAGATTTCCAGCATTGTGCAGAAATGTACAAGAAAAAAGCACAATGATTCAAACTGCTGCCTGAAGGAGTGCACTGCATCAAAATCTGGGGAATTATTCAAATATTGGACATTGGTTTGAATAGGAAATTAGAAAAATAATAAAATGATTCCACTGAGAATAACAAGTGTGATTAAAAGGAGAAAAATACAACAAGCCACTTATTTATGTTCAAATAAAAGAAAAGGAGACACAATGTTCACATACATTATCCAATTTCCTAAAAACTAAGATAATACTAACTATGCTATGTTCATTGAGTAGATTGACTTAAAAACCACAATCTACTATGTTGGCCAAGTACAGACTGGTTGAAATAGTGAGCAGACCAAAAATACCCAGTTGGCTCCCATGGCTAAGGGCCTAAAGGAGAGCTAAACCTAAGATACAGGTTTCCCTGTTAGTCATGTATGACTCTACGGGATGGGGGTCATCTCTATTTCTTGGCCAAGGAACCCAGCATTGTCCAAAGACAATTTCCAGGGTCATGTGTCCAGCATGGCTATATGCCAAAAGTGCATGGAACACTGTTATTAATACTATATCTACATCTAAATCTACATCTACATCTATATCTATATCTATACCTTTCCCTATATCTATATCTATCTATATAAGTTTTGCAAAGAAATTCCTTCTCTCTTTCTTTCCTTTACATCCATACAAGAGTCTAGTGCACTCATTTCATCGGGGTTTTCTATCCTTAGACACCAATATTTCCATTTCAGGTATGCCCACCTGAGAAGAATAGGTGAATTAGAATATAGTAGAAAGAGATAAAGTGCTAGTTGGAATATTTTATCCCTTTTTTTCTGGCATGAACACAAACTTACAAAATAGGAGAGTAAGGGCTTCTTGTTTTGACTGAGAAATAGAATTGCCCAGGAAAAATGCATTAAATATCCTTCTAGCAGCCAATATATGGATAGGTTCCATTACTGCTAGAAGCTAGCCCTATTTAACCAGGGAATCAGGGCAGTGGCTCAGTGAGCAGTCTCAGTAGCTATGCAAGCCAAGCAGATATATCAGCCAACATTTTTCTAATGCTTATGGGTGCCAGCCTTACTATAAGATGAATTGCTTGCTGAAAATACATATTGGGCTCATTTCTTGAAGAAAATTGTGGAATAAAGTTTAGCAAAGGAGATAGCAAGACAGGTATCAAGGCAAATTATGATTAGGGCTTCCAACTCCATTTTCATCACCTGGCCCAGATAATGACAGTAAACGTTAACCCATTTGTTAGGTGTTTTCCAATTACCAGCTATTAGCACAACATTGATGATCCGTCAAAGAGCTCTGATGAGCAACTGTTAATTCTATGTCCAAGACTGTAACTTCCACCCAGAGCCTTTCTTTTGACTTCTATTCCCATCATTTACAGTTATTATCATTGTTTGCACACCTGGACAGGAGAATTCTGTTTTAATTTTTGCACTGTCAAATGATTTGATCATGTCTAAATAAAAATGGGTTTGGCAAAAAATGTAAAAAGAAAAATGGGTTTTGCTCATGAAAGCAGTTTTAGGGCCTTGGTGCTACTGCTCAGATTACTTTTATCTGGTACCCAACACATTTTCACTTCTTTTCCACAACTTCTCCAAACAAGGATTATCATGTTAATGTTTGTATAAGTAATTAATTACAGGCACTGTTCTCTATTCTAAAGTAATTATGATGTTAAAATAAATACATATACAGTACTCCAGTAGCTCTGAAATAGATAATAGCATACCAACTATCAAAGTTATATATCAATACACATGCATACAAACACATGCATATACACACTTATCACCACCACCACTATCATCATCTTGAATCAAGCCACTGTAGGCAGGATGAAAATCTGTTCATTGAGTAGAATTGGAGTTTAAGAAACCACAAGTCTACTTAGACTGGGCAAATACAGACTGGGGTTTTGAAACATAGTGAACTGTTCTTGACCCAACACTGTTACCATCAAGAAAAACTCAAACACAGCAAAACTCAAACCTTCACAGCTTTTAATCAACAAATAACTTCTTTGTCGATAAAAAATTGGGCTTGCAGCCAATTAGTGCAAACCAGAAAAGCCTTGACAGAATCTTCAGATAAGCCCTAGTCTTCCACGACAACACTGCTGAGTCCTTCGAACATTTTGCATTTGCAAAAAGCAAAAAACTTTGAAACCGAAGCTTATATTCCTGGAGGAAGAGGCCAGTACGTTGCATCCTTACTCCTGAGTCGCGCTGTGCTGCTTCAGCTGTTTCTCTTCACGAATTATCGCCTAAGCCTTCACACGCAACTTGGCACAAGTGCCTTGGGAACCTCCTTGTAGCTGCTGCCACCCCTACAATCCCTGAAGGCAGCAGTCTGACTTCTGATGGTCCTGGCCCCTCAGTCAGAGTCATCGCTGTCTCGACTCAGCCAATCTGCTGGTTTCCGGCTTAACCCAACATGAGCAGACCAAAGATACCCCAGTTGGTTTCCCCAGGGCCTAGAAACTAAAGGGAGAGCTAAATAAACCTGGGATCTCCTAGTTTTAGTTCAAGTTATTCTAATTAAATATATAACTTGGATTTCCATATACACATTCATGGGCAAGTGTGTGTGTGGTGTTGTGTTGCAAATACATGTATGTGCACAAATGTACATACACAAAAATGGCATGGCATATATCATATATATATATATGAATCCAGTTTTTTCAGCTTCCCTTCGGAGTATATCCCATGTCAATTGTGTGCTTAAAGTTATAGCAACGTTTCAGCAGAATCTGCATCTGCCATCCATCAAGGCTTCTGTATTGAGTTTGTATGTGGGGTCAAGGGTCTCCAGCCGTTGGTTTTTTAAATTTGAGGCTAAGCCTAATTGTTGTGCCCAAGATTTTTTTTTTAATATCGCTGATTGGTTGGGATCCTTGGTCTGTGTTTAATTGGACTTAGAGTTTGTTTGATTGGTGTTTTCTGGAATTCTTCTGCCTGTTGGTGCTTTGATTGGCTGGCTGGTTCCCTGTGTTGGGGCTTCTGTATGAATGGCAGATGAGATTCTGCTGGGGAAAACGTTGCTCCAAAACTTTACAAAGCACTACAATGACGTGGGTAATACCCCGCGAAGGAAGCTAAACGCAGAATGTAAAGTTACCGCGCGAAAGCTTAAAAAAACAAATAATGTATATGTGATATATATATATATAAATATACATAATTATTATATATATTGTTATTTTTTATATATATCATACATAATATATATATATATTTTGTTTATATATATATATATATAATATTTATTATATATTTGTTTATATATATATATATATATATTTATAATATATTTATATATAATATATATTTATATATATATATATTTGTTTTTTTAAGCTTTCGCGGGTACTTACATTTGTCTGTTTAGCTTCCTTCGGGTATTATCCACGTCCATTGTAGTTCTGTTTAAAGTTGGAGCAGACGTTTCATGCAGTATCTTATCTGTCATCATCAGGCTTTCGTATTGAGTTTGTATGTGGGCAGGGGTCCTCACAGCCGTTGGTTTAAATTTGAAGGCTAGCCTATTATTGTGCCAGGATGTTTTTTTTTCTACATCCTGATTGGTTGGGAGTCTTGGGTCTGTGTTTTATATTGGACTTTGGAGTTTGTTTGAATTGATGTTTCTGTTTCTTCTGTCTGTTTTGTGGCTTTGATTGGCTGGCAATACTCTGTTCCTGTATTGGAGGCTGTTTCAGGCTTTTTTTTTACTGATTTTTGTGTTTCAATCCAGGCGGGTACTATTCTTCTATGTCCCTGTCCAATGTATGTGGCCATCATGATATGCACAGGGAACTTCGTATAGTGCCTTGGTTTCCAGGTCAAGTTTTGTCTTTGGGGTTTTTAAGGATGGCTGCTATTTTTTGTTTGTTTTGAAGGCAGTGCTTGAATTGTGATGCCTGTTGTATATCTACTGATTTTTGTCTTGTAGTACCTCTTATGTAGGGCAGGACAGCTGTTCTTAGGTCTGTTGATCTTCTAGTCTTCTGTTAATACCTTGGAAGTGGCTTTTGTTGGATCAAGCTGGTGATTTTGTTTTTTGTGGAAGCTGTTGGCTGTCAATAAATTTAGTCAGGGTGTATAGTTCACCTTTATATGTGTCTTGTCTGCCACGTGTTTGGTTCTGGCAATTTGTGGTTTTTGCCACGGAATTTTATATGTGCTGGGTGGGTAGTGGGATTGGCACTGAAGGTAGCAGTTGGTGTGTGTTTTCTTCTGGTATTGGTGTGTCCTAAGTGTGCCATCTGTTCTTTTGTAGATTTGTACATCTAGGAAATGGTAAGTTGTTTGTTTATTTCCGCTTCCCATGGTAACTTGATTTTGGGGGTGTGTGCTGTTTAGGTGTGTTAAGGAAATTGTGTTAGGTTTTCTTTTCCAATGTGGGCCCAAATCAAAATGTGTCATCGATGTATCCTTAGCTACAGTTTGGTTTTGTGGGTGGCATTAGCCAGGGCTCTGGATTCGAAGTCCTTCCATGAACAGGTTTGCAATGACCGGGTGACAGTGGTTGATCCGCATAAAGGGGTCCTTCAATTTGCTTTGTATCTTTGTCCTTTGTATATGAATACATGTGTTGGTTAAGCAGTGTTTTTCTGTTAGTTCCATGAGGTCTTTAGCTTGGTTGGTATTTATTTTTGATTATTAAGAGTTCTTTTATCGGGACCTTCAGTGGAATAGTGAACCACGTCGAAACTTAACAAGCAGATCTCCTTGTTCCATGTGTAGATCTTGATCATGTCTAAGAAGTGGTAATGAGTTTTGTACATATGAAAGCTGCGTTTCAGCATGGGGGTGTAGTTGTTTTGCTAAATGGTTTAGCTAGGTTTTGTAAATTGGTGCCTCCTTTGAGCTGACTATGGGCTGAGAGGTATGCCTTCTTTGTGTATTCTTTGGGAGGGGCCGTATAATTTGGGGGCATCTAGAATATTTTTTCTCTTGGATGATCGTTCTGTTGGATTTCTTGCTTATGTGGCTGAATTATAATTTTTGCTTCCTTGGTTAATTTTTCTAGATATGTGTTGGGTCTGTGTTTTATAGGTTTGTATGTGGAGTCTTGGAGTAGGTCTGTCATTTTGTTTCATAGTCTTTTCTATCCATTACTACTGTGGCATTCCCTTTGTGTGCTGGGAGTATTATTATGCTGGTTATTCATTTTTCCACGGTTTGTAAGCGCTCTGAATTCATCTTTGTGCCAAGTTGCTTTTTGGTGTTTGCTTGTGCAATAACCTGTTTGTAACCTGTGTCTTATTCTGTCCAGCTTCATCTGTAAATTTAATTTGGTTTAGGCCTTGGATTCTAAACTGCACATTATGATGGATTCGTTTGGGGATTTTTTTTGGGGTGAATATGGCATAATTGAATCCTTTGGTTAGGCCATCTGTTTCTGTTTTGGTGAGTTCCTCTGTTGGAAACGTTGTATACTAATTGTTCTCAGGTGTTGTGAGTTGTTGGGTTGGTTTTCTTGTCATGTTCTAATTTCCTTTAGTTTCTTTAAGAGTTTTTCATTTTTTGTAAAGTGGTTTCAGTTTTTAGCTCTCCAAGTGTAAGTTGTTTTATCTTATCCGGCAAAGTAGAAGGGTGATTTTGCTGCACAATTTCCAGGTGTAGTGCCTAGCAAATCTTTGGTTTAACTGATCCAATTGGAAATCTCTTTCGTACCCGTTCGGGAGTAAAGCCATTTCTGTTCTTTTCAAGGATATGTTTTAGCTAGCTGGTGCTGTGATGAAATGTTAATTTGAAGCAAGGTTGGTGGTTGCATTTTGTCTCTGCAGGCTGTGTAGGAATTTCAGGTCACATAATATTCTGCTCTTTTAACTTTCCAGCTTCCTCAATAGGTTTTAGTCTGGCTGTTTTATTTCCTTCCTGTAGAGTCTTGATATTTGTTTTCTTAAGTTTTCGTGAGTACTTAACTGTATGCTGCTCAGATTTGTTCGGTATTTTCCCACGCAATTATAAGTTATGGCTTTTTAAAGTTGTAACAACATTTGGAAGAATCTCATCTGCCATCATCAAGCTTTCTGTATTGTGTTCGCTTGAGTCAGACTTTTACAGTTGTTTCAGTTTTAAAATTTGGTGCGCTAAGCTAACTGCTGTGCCGAATGGTTTTTCTTCATCCGGATTGGTTTGGGAGTTCGGGAGTCTTGGTCTGTGTTTATTGGTCTTAGAGTTTGCTGTGTTCTGCTTGATTGGTGTTTCTAATATCTTCTGTCTATTTTGTGGCTTTTTTGTCTTGATTGGCTGGCAACATTGTTTTCTTGTATTGGAGGATTTTAGTGCAGCTTGGCTTCAAATAAATGGATGGCTATAATTTTAAGAATTATAGGTTTCATCTGGGTGCCCAGTTGGGGTGTGTTTATAGAGAGGCGGCAGCTCCGATCACACACTGCTTACACTGGCACGAAGCTGAAAGCACCAGCCTGAGGATGGTGAGTGGGACCTCGCTGAAACATTGCCAAGATACTCCTAATCTTACATAGGAAAAGACCCAAACACACCCAAACCTACACACGCATACACACACACACACACACAGACACACACACACATATATATTCAATATATATTCAATATTTTTCATTAATAGATATGAAAGAGAAATAAAATGTTAGAAGGTATCAATAGAACCAGTGTCTTTCAACATAATGACAGCCATGATCCTATGGGATAATCACATGGTTTTTGTGCAGATATGTAGAAGAAAGATAAAGATATTTTAATTTCAGAAAGTGGACCTTTATTATTTCCTTGTTTGCTTGTTATAAAGAAAAAGCTAGAAGGCCTCTTATCAAAAATGACATAACAGTAGATATCTTGCATCAGAAAAGACTGAGATGACATGGGATGATATTTAAAGACTTTCCTACTTTCTGTATTTTCATTCTCTTTATTTGAGCTTTCGCTGCTTAAGGTTAATGCTATCTGAATCCCATTTTACAACCACCTGACTAATGATTTCTTAATATAAGTTCATGTGATAAATTTCTAATGTTAAGTATTCATTGTATGCCATAACAGTTACTTTTGACAGTCATTTGTGAGGTTAATTGAAATAAAGATTGTAAAAGTATTTAATAAAATAAAACTGCTGTATAAACTAAGAGTAAATATTAGTATGTTATTTTACTTCTGACTGTATTACAAAGCTTCACTTTTCAACTCTTCATATTTGGAGACCTTGCTATCAGGAATTACCATCAGGTGGGTATAATTTTAAGCATTTAATGCTTCCTTCCTTAGATAAAAGATCTATCCATTTTAGTTGCTTGGATGCTTCTTCTGAAAACACTAGTTATAGCTTTCCTGAAATCTTAGGTTGAGATATATATTAGCCATTGTATCCAGTATGAATTCTTTTGGAATTATAATGTGCTGAGGAGTACATTATCTCAAAGTTGGGTACTTAGTGATGATGTTTGTCAGCAAATGCATTCTTTGAGTAGGATGTGCTGGCTTATTCATCAAAGTGCAAACATTAGCTGTAACATCTCTTATGTTACAAAGAGGTTTAAAATTATAAAAGCTATGCCATCATGAGCTATTTTATTCTCAAGTGCTGTATGATCATCTTATCAACTGTTAATGGAGGAGAAGGAAGGAATAAATGTACACTGTGCATTTCTCATGGTAGTTGCTGAAGCACTAACAGACACAGATAATTTTTTAACATCGTTAACATCTTTACCTATTTAAAACACATGTCTAATAGCTATAATCATTATATATAAAAATCTAAAGATGATATAGTGGAGAGTAAGAAGATCTCCTTCAGAATATATTCTTTTGTTTGGGAGTGATACAGAAGAAGGTTAAATGTAGAAGAAGCAGATATTTGAAGCTGGATTCACTTATAAAAGTGTCTCCCTGACACTTTCAATAAGCATTTTCCCTTTCAAAGAGCATTTTCACTAGGTGGGAACCAGGGATGGGATTCAAATTTTTTAACAACTGGTTCTGTGGGCATGGCTTAGTTGGTGGGCATGGCTTGGTGGTTATGTGACTGGGTGGACATGGCTTGGTGGTCATGTGAGTGGCTGGACATGGCCAACTCAACATCACTCACATTGAGGCACGTATCTCCCCGCCTGGCCTCTCGTGACTGTGGGGATGCTACAACAGTTGTAAATGTGAAAAATGGTCACAAGTCACTTTTTTCAATGCCATTGTAATTTTGAATGGTCATGCCACACAAGCAAAGTACCAGCAAGAAGGAAAAAAAAAAACTCCAGAGAAGTNAGACAGGAAGTCTAGTCCTGCCAAGAATGTAATAAGGGTTAACGGAGAAGCAGTTTCTGTAAACAACACCAGAGTGTTTCCTTCCTGCCCTCCTTACAGGATTAGGCCAGTAATTTCTTCTAACAACCCGTTCTCCAAACTGCTCAGAATGTTAATAACCAGTTCTAAGGAAGAGGTGCGAACTGGTAGAATCCCACTCCTGGTGGGAACTAGGAAACAAACTTTCTCTGTCATGCTGCCTGATGTCTGAAAGCCTTTCAAGAAGCTCTAAAAACCAGCTTTTTATCCTAGACTTGGATAGGTTGTCCATCTGGTAGGCAGTTTTTGTCCTTCTTTGTATTTTCACTTTTTACATATTCACTTTTATTTGTTATTATGAAAAGTATTTAAGGAGGTTTTTAAAGTGTGCTTTTTTAAAAAAGTAATCTGTACCATACTCAGAATCAATTCTGAATTGGACAGCATAAATATAATTAACAAACAAATGTACTGAAGAACAAGGGGTGTATTTGAATGTAATAGTATTTAATGAGCTATTGTGTAATTATTTTGTAATTCTACTATTTGTTGCTTCATTTGGTTATATAAAACCCCAAACTCAACATTGAAAAGTATTTTCTGTCTTTTAGATTTCAAACAAAATAACTTTATTAAATATTTGCCGCAAGTAAACTCAGTAATTAAATTCAAAGAAGAAAGAAAAAATAGGAGCCATTTTAAAACAGTTTTCCACAATCATCTAATTTTGGAAAAAGCAACATTAATGATGAAAAACTCCAAAATTAGCTGATGTTAGAAGCTGCATGGAAAAAATAAAGTGATAGCATTTTAAAGAATCTGGTCATTTTGTTCAATTTTCCTATTTCTACTGACATAAAGGCAACATTTCTCCTGTAGTAAGCTTACACTACATTCTCCCATGAGCTGTTCAGAGCATCCAAAAGTGGGAGGTGCTTCAGTCTCCTCTGGAAAGGCTGGACTTAAAAACTCCGGGATGCTC